>PITA01030391.1:0-16687 GCA_004023965.1 Spilogale gracilis | reverse complement strand
TGGAGATTCCTTAAAAAATTAAAGATAGAGCTACCTTATGACCCTGCAATTGCACTACTGGGCATTTACCCCAAAGATACGGATGTAGTGAAAAGAAGGGCCATATGCACCCCAATGTTCATCGCAGCAATGGCCACAATCGCCAAACTGTGGAAAGAGCCAAGGTGCCCATCAACAGATGAATGGATAAAGAAGATGTCGTACATATATATAATGGAATACTATGCCTCCATCGGAAAGGATGAATATGCAACTTTTGTAGCAACATGGACTGGACTGGAAGAGATTATGCTGAATGAAATAAGTCAAGAAGAGAAAGTCAAGTATCGCATGGTTTCACTTGCGCTGCATGAGGAGCAATCTGGAGGACAGTGGGAGAAGGAAAGTAAATGGGAACTAGGGTAATCTAGGGAGGGAAACGAAACAACAGAGACTTTGGACACAGAAACAAACTGAGGGACTTGGAGGGAGAGGGGTGGAGGGATGGGAGAGCCTGGTGATGGGTACTGGAGACACCTAAAGCGTGGAGCACTGGGTGTGGGGAATGGGGAATGAATCTTGGAACACTGGAAAAAAGAATTTAGTAACAATAAAAAAAATAAAAATAAAAAAAATAAATATATGCCAGGCTCAGGGAAAGGAAAAAAGATCCATCTCACCACATGAAGAGAACACGTTTTATGGAGTTTTTAAGTCACAGATTTATGAAGTCTGCTACACAATTTATAATATAATTTCAAAGGGGAAAATGCAACCACACTATGAAACAATTGATTTACACACAGACTTCTGAAATTTAAACCTCTGAAGTGCCTGTGGCTCTAAGGGAATATTTGTCATTGCTTGGGAAAACTACACCGGTGACTGTGCTGTGTTGATGAAGGCGGTAAGCCATTTAGGCAGGGGGAGGTGCAGAGGCCAACCAATGAAACAAAGGGAGCAGCTGTAGCAAATAATAAGAAAAACTTTACAAAAGCCTAAATGTATGTATGATGGTTGAGGGATATAGACTGTGTAATGCTAGGGACCCATTCCATGAATCAAATCAGAAACTGAACTGGTTCCTTTGTGCAAATACATCATAGGTCGATGGGTTGTTATTGACTGCTCTAAGATCCTTATTTTTTAAATGCCATGTAAATAGTAGAAAAGTGTTTGGTTTTTATGTATTTTTTATGTATTCCTGCTCTAGACAGGCAGATAGACCAACAAATATCTTGGTACTGGTGTGCAGGGATTGATAACATCGGAGCTCCCTAAGGAAGCCTGCTGTTTTCCTCTTCTGCCCCAAGGCTGCTCTCAGCCTTGCTGCAGCCTGACTCCAAGCCCCTTTTCTCCAAACCTACAAATCCAATCTGTGAACTCAAAGTCAGAAGTCACTTAAACTTTTGTAGCAAGTAGGAAGGATGGTTTCTTTTCCCGTTTTTCTTCCCACTCTGGCTGCTCTCTCTCTGTTTTTTTTCCAACTCCAAGTTGCTTCAGTTGCCTTCACTCCCTGAGGCCCCCACACACCACCACTACTATCGCCAATACTGTGTTTCGGGCCAATATGAGAAATTTACACTCTTCATCTTCTTTAAATTGCGTTCTTACATGCTACCTTCTTTGGCAAAATAAAGGACATCCTCAGGTGGAATCTATTTGCCATAGAAGGCACATGGGTTGTAAGTAACAGTTCTTGTGAAAATCTAAGTAAAACCCACATGGAAGGACTAATATTAGGAAGTAAGCTGACCCCTGAATCTTTTCACCTGGCCAGGCAGGGTATTTTCAGACAGACACAATTTAAGACAGGAAGCTCCTCCTGCTGGGGCACCAAAAAAGTGTTAGAAAGGGCCTTCTTGCACTGCTCTCCAAATGCATCCGGGACAGATAATCACGAGACTTCTTTTAAAGTCTTAAGGAGTGTGTATGGCCTCATTTCTCAAATTCTAAGACAAATATTAGCACTGTAAAGCAGATACAGATAAGGGTTACTTAAGCTGTGCTGTGATTTTTTTAAAACAAAATAATCCAGGCAAGGGATAACCTTCTATTTTGACCTCCTGATTTCTTTAGGGATGTAAAAATGTTTTCATTATTAGCCTTCACAAATATCATAGCTGAATGATATTCATCACATTCACCTAAGTTTAAGAAATCATTTCATTATTTGAACAGTTCTTTAGGTTATCTGGCCTGTTCCTCCACACATACGTCCACTCATGTTTTCCCTGTACCCATGTTATTTCCAGGACCCATGTGCCTCAACAGGTCTATGCCTGAGATAATTAGGTAGGTAGGTCAAGAGATGGATAAATTTCCCAGAAATTCAAAGCAGCTTTTACTTATAGAATTATTTCCCTCTTGTGGGTTTCTGAAAAGATTTAGCACGCTTTGGACAGGAGAGCAAGGACAGGCAGCTCTTCAGCTCTGACTGAAGCTCCAGTGTCCTTGGGCAAGGCTGGAAGTGACTCTTCTGACATCACAGAGCTTCACAACTCAACAGCCAGATTGGGGGGGCGGGGGCAGAAATGAAGAAAAATACAATACAATCGAACAGGAATAGAAAAGTGAATTCTGGGTCTCCCTCCTTTCAGCATAGCCAGGAGTTAACAAAGTATTCTGTTTTATGTTAAGAAATGCTCCCCAAGGAAAGTGTTTTGCCTCCAACTGTGAAACTGATTGATGTTCTCAAAACCCTGGGGTAATCTCTCCTGGTCCTAAATGTGCTGTTAGAGGGGGGTTGGGGGGATGGTGAGGGGAGGGACCCAGAAGGGGAAATTTTCAAAGGCAACATTTTTTTTTTTTTTGATTATCTTTTCAAAGTGCAGGTGAGTTAGAACATGTAGGGACAGAAACATAAGTAAATTTGTTAACTGCACATTCCATTTACAAAGAGTGTGTATATGTGACAGCGGAGGCATCCAGTTCTTCAAAAGAATCTGTGGACCATCTGAAAAATGTTGACCCAAATCTACTTCATGCCCCAGGTCCCAGTATTCATTGTTACAGCTGGAGTTAGCAGATGCAGTGGATGACTCCACTCCCCAAGGTCTTAAACTGTAAGAAGAGGTAGTCATTCAGGAGCCTGGACCAATATAGTATACTTTATAAAAGTGAATACAGAGGATTACAATGGCAACTAATGAGTGCTTTTCTGTGAAGATGGGTAGCCATGCTAATATAGAGCATGTAGATAGTTTGGGTGATTTTCCATGGTATGAAGGTGATGAAACAAAAACACTACTGAGAGGTAGAGGCTTGTAATTTTCCCTCAATCTCCCTACCTCCCCCACCCCATTCCTGTCATTTCCCCACACACGTTCCCCAAACAAAATTATCTGGCCTGCTTACTTAGCCTGCATTTCCCTCTTCTGTGGTCAGGTGGACAAAAACCAAAATCTATAACCAACCCAGAAAAAAAGATGAGCCACCTCCATGGGGCTCTGCATGACAGGGAGATGTGCTCTGCCTGTGGCATTTTTTTTTTTTTTAAGTACACAGTGATAAGAGAGGGAGTGTGTAGGATAAGATGCTATCAAAGAGATAGTCTGGCCTGGGGAGAGGAAGGCTTCTGCAAAGTAAGAATGCTAGAGAAGGGATGGGACAAGAGAGGTTGAGAAGTGTCATAGAGCATATATATGAAATCCCTTTAAATGTTTTCAGGAGAAGTGAATGAAGATTCCTCTTCAAAAGTATAAGCTCTATGGGGTGCCTAGGTGGCTCAGTTGATAAACGTCCGCCTTCGGCTCAGGTCATGATCCTGGAGTCCCGGGATCAAACCCGGCATCAGGCTCCCTGTTCAGTGGGAAGCCTGCTTCTCCCTCTCTCACTCCCTCCACTTGTGTTCCCTCTCTAGCTGTGTTTCTCTCTGTCAAATAAATAAATAAATAAAATATAAAAACAAGAGTACGAGCTCTAGTCTAGTCAGGGGGATGTTGGCTTTATAAGCATAACACAAATATAATTTGAGGACACTGTGTACATAAGTTTCTCATTCTCTTACATTGCCAGAAGTTCATTGCTGTGTTTTTGGTGCCTTGGTTTAAACTGCTTTAGTGCTAGCACAGAATTATTCACATTTACCCAGTAGTTAGAGCCTTTTTTTTCTGACATGGGTTAGAATGGTAAATTGCTCTCTTCCATTCAGACTTCCATTAATTTATACTTTTCTTCATTAGTGAAAAATTTGGTAGAAAAACAAATATACATGAGCAGTGTAAATGGATAGAAACTGATTTCTAGAAAAAAAAACTTGTAAAGGGAGACATGCAACTGTGTTAGTATGCTTCAATCTGCCAAGAACAGGGGTCTGAAAGGTAGGGATCAATAAATAACACTCCTCTTTCTCCACTCAAGTTCAAAACAACTGAGAGATGAAAACAGGAGTCAGTTTAAAAAAATATTGCCTTTATTGCTTGTAAGTTATTGGGATGATAGAGCTTAGTGAAAGGACATACTGGACTTTTTCTTTTCCTGCTCTCAGTCCAGTCCTGGCATCCAAGGGAAAGTGAATCCATAGGCTAATCATACCTACCCAAATTCCTGCTTCACACTTAGAATAGGAGAAGACTAACACCCTTTATATATAGATTTTAATATATTATCTTCCTCCAACAAAGACACATAACCCCATGTCACCTGTTGACCAGATACCTCACTCTGCCTCCCTAGGAAGGATTGACTTAGGAATTAGGGTAAGAGGCAGAAGTATTTCTCCAGCAGGGGTTTATTACATGAAACCCAAAAATGTGAGGGAAATGCATTTTGCCATAGCATTAAGCATTAAAAAGGAATAGTTAACCTTTATTTTTTTTTAATGCTGAGCATCTATTGGCCTATTCGTTTCCTTCTGTGTAATAAAAGTGAAATAAGTGAATTTCATGAGTGAAATAAGCCAAGTAGAGAAAGTCAAGTATCACATGGTTTCACTTACTTGCGGTGCATAAGGGGTAACCTAGAGGACAGTAGGAGAAGGAAAGTAAATGGGAAGTAGGATAATCCAGGGAGAGAAATGAAACAACAGAGACTTTGGACACAGAAACAAATTGAGGGACTTGGAGGGAGGGGTGTGAGGGGATGGGAGAGCCTGGTGGTGGGTACTGGGGACACCTATTGCATGGAGCACTGGGTGTGGGGAATGGGGAATGAATCTTGGAACACTGGAAAAAAATTTAAGTAACAATAAAAAATAAAATTATAAAAAAAAAAAAGAAATGCCAGGTATTTAAATTCAACAGACAGTGGACTGGGAGTGTGTAATGTGAGGGAAAGGAGAAAGAAGGCTTTTTACTAATTAAAATATCAAAGCCTGAGTGTTAGCAATGTTTTGTATTTGTTTTGTTTTTTCCCAAAAGAAAACATTTGAGTTCCAAATAAAGGTAATACAAATCAGCGAGGAAAGTTTGGAAAACCAACTCTATTGCTGTCTTTCTATAGTCCACCTTTATCAGAATCACTTGAAATGTTTACTAAAAATGCCAGTTTGGGAGCCTCCCTTCATACCTATGGGAATCAAAATCTCTTGAGACAGGACTAGAAATATTCATTTAACCACTTCTTTGAGTAATCCAAATGCACACTGAAGACAAGAGCTGTCCAGAAGACAGCAGGCACGAGGTACTACCAGTGTATTTGAGCCATGGTCACAATACAAAACTAGATATTCTGAGGAGCTAACCTCTCCTCTTTGCCATCAGGTGACAAGTTTTAGTTATAAAGAAAAATTGGAAAATAGAAGGCACAAATCAAGTTTGATATAGTACAAACTGTCTACTTGTAGAGTAAAGCAAGAGAAAGTAAGCATATGGCAGGAGGAGTTTGGGTTAGACTGAAAAGCTGGTTTCGTGCCAGCTCACACTTCAACAATTCTTTTCATTCACATCCAGAAAATGTGTATAAATCCACAAGTCTCTGGTTATGCACATATGATTTTGATTAAGTTTCAGTGCCACTTAGCTACATAATCACTAGTTTGTACAGATTGGTTGAAATGTTGCATATCCCACTTGGAAAGCCTTTGACTAGATTAGAAGCCCCTGGGTCTGCACATTGACAGTGATTTTCCAGAAAGGATCTACAGTAATTAGAGATTAATGGGGTTTCTGGAACAACTGCTTCATAGTCTAAGATGGCTAATTCATAAACACATTAATTGTATTATACTGTGTAGGTAAGAAATAAAAAAAAATCAACTAAGTGGGAAAATTACTGAACTATTCTAGTTCATTGGGGAAAATGGCACCAGTATTTAACTGTCTGCAACACATAATACAGATAAATTAGTTCCTATATTCGAGTCAATGAATTATGAGTAAATAGAATCGATGATAAATTTCCCCCAAACAGTATATGGATCTTTTCGATATATTTAAAATACTTTGAGATTTGGAATTATTTTGAAAATAAATTTATAAAATATAAAACTGCAAAAAGATCTGTAACCAATTTGCATGGATTAGATTGTCTTTTAGATCCAAGAGACCTTACAGAACTCTTCCTGATTTTAGGTTGGTAATGCCAAGTGCCACATCATGTACCCCCTGCATTTCTGTGCTTTTTAAAATCTGGAAATAATCGGGGCACCTGGGTGGCTCAGTTGGTTAGGCGACTGCCTTCGGCTCAGGTCATGACCCTGGAGACCCAGGATCGAGTCCCGCATCGGGCTCCCTGCTCGGCGGGAAGCCTGCTTCTCCCTCTCTCACTCCCACTGCTTGTGTTCCCTCTCTGGCTGTGTTTCTCTCTGTCAAATAAATAAAATTTTAAAAAAAATCTGGAAATAACAAGAAATTTTATTAATGCAATGTGTTCTAATATTCTAACACCAATTACACATTATCTCAACTGATATACTTTTCAGATAGTTTTAGTAATAGTACTTTCAATATTATCCCTACATATTCTCTACTATTTAGGGATATGAAACCAGTTTTGCCAATATTTATCCTCTCACAGAAGTACATGATTCCATGTATATTCAAGTTGCTCCACAGATGTTCCTAGAACTGAGTCATCTACTCTGGAGTGTTGGTTGGAAGAATGACACAATCAGTGAAAGACCCATCTCTACGGTACACAACTCTCTTTATCTCATCCCCTAAAAGGAATGAATACCCTCCTACTCCCTAGGTAAGGAGAAGCAGTCCCAGAGAGAATCTCTGTAATTTTACTCAGATATGCTGAGGAAGATCAAGAGTCCAGCATCACTGATCTTGTCCAGCCACATCATTTATAAGGAAACAAAACCATTCAGGCTAGGACTATTAAATAACTTATTAAAGTTATAAAACTAATATGAGTCTCAAAATCATGTCACAATCAGATACACAGGAAAATATGTTAAAATGTCTTAGAATAAGTCATGGTAATGTAACATACAACATGGTTATTATAGTTAATAATACTAGATTGCATATTTGGAAGTTGCTTAGGAAATAAATCTTAAAAGTGCTTATCATAAGGAAAAACTTATAACTGTGTACAATGACAGGTGTTAACTAGACTGAGTGAACATTTTACTATATATATAAATATTGAATAAACCACGTAAATTCCCTAGCTTTACTTCCTGGGGAGGGTTTCCAGACCCAGTTAAAAGGAGAGTAAAGCCAGGAAGATCTTAGTAAATTCAGTAAAGGATATGGAGGTTGAATCTGGGAAAGTCAATGTGGCTAGAGCTAAGAGAGCAAAATACCAGAGAAGAGAGAGATGGATACAGAAAAAGCACTGAAGATATGCAAAATGTCCTGAGTACTGAGTAGCAAATATGTATGAGGAAAACACAAAGATGGGGAAAGAATCAACTAAAAGGATGAACATACATAATTCCTGGAGCTCACATAATGCTGAGCATATTCTATCAGCCAGAGTAGAAAAATTCATAATTCATGGGGAACTGGGGCAAAGGTATTACCTCAGTGGTGGGGCAAAGTTAGCCCTATACTAAATGTTTCCTATGTCCCACCTAACAAAGCTTAAAAGGAAGCCTTAAAAAAAATCAATCCAACAAACTTAATGAAGTTCCAGAAATAGGGGCTATTTATAGGAACGCTAAAATATCCAGGACCTCCAATTCACTATGTTTGGTATCCCATCAAAAATTATCAGGTTTGGGGCGCCTGGGTGGCTCAGTTGGTTAAGCGACTGCCTTCAGCTCAGGTCGTGATCCCAGAGACCCGGGATCGAGTCCCACATCGGGCTCCCTGCTCGGCGGGAAGCCTGCTTCTCCCTCTCTCACTCCCCCTGCTTGTGTTCCCTCTCTGGCTGTGTTTCTCTCTGTCAAATAAATAAAATCTTAAAAAAAAATTACCAGGTTTGCAAAGAAGCAGAAAAATAATAACCAATAATGAAGGGGGAAAAATCAATCAATAGAAAAAGATCAAGAAAGGACATAGATGATAAAATTAAAAATCAAGGGACTTAAAACCACTATTAACATTATATTCCATATGTTCAAGAAAATAAAAATTGAGCATGTTAATTTGAGACATGAAAGATGCAAAACAGAACTAAATTGAAAATCTAGAGACAAAGACAGTGTCTAAGATACAAAATGTTGATGGGATTGACAATAGACAAAGCACTGACCAAAAAATACAGTGAACTTGAAGACATATTAAATATGTAAGAATGAGGATAGGAATGACAGCAGCAATGGCATAAGCTAGAAAAAAATGGAGCAACAACCATAAAGTATTATAAGGAAAAAAACTTAGAAATATATAACCAGTGAATATTATCCTTCAGAAACAAAGGTAAACTAAATATCTTTTTGAACATACTGAAGCTGAAACAGTTCAGCAGAACTGTAACATAAATGCTAAAATAAGTTCTTTAGACAGGAGAACATTACCAGATGAAAATTTAAATATACACAAAGAAATGAAGAACACTAGAAATGGTAAATAAATGTGTTAATAAAAAGGGATATTACTCTTATTTTTAAATCCCTCTAAAAGATAATTTACTGTTTAAAACAAAACATAAACTTCACAATATATGGTTTTAAAATATATGTAGAATTTAAATATATGACAACAAAAATACAAAGGCTAGGGATAGAAAATAGAAGGTTATTGTTTTAAGCTTCTTGTACTATACATGAAGCAGGATTATATCACTTGAAGGCAGACTACTTATTGTACGTAAGCAGTATAAGCTCTAAAGCAACCACTACAATAACACAGCCAAAAATCATAGGTGATAACCAACAAAAGAGATAAAATGGAACCACAAAGCAAATGCTCAATTTCAAAAGAAGGCAGAAATGGACAACAAAGGAAATAAAGGACCAATGCTACAAAAAGAAAATAAGCAGCAATATGGTATATTGAATCCTAACCATATCAATAACCACATTAAATGTAGATCATAGAGCTACTTTAAGAAAAGGCAAAGATAGTGATATTGGATCAAAAAGCAAGACCTAACTATATCCCACATACAAAAATATCTACCTTAAACATGAAGACATAAATAGGTTAAATGTAAAAGAATAGAAAAATATATGACACCTAAATACTAATCAAAGAATGTCTGAGTAGCTATATTAATAGTGAAAAATACTTTCAGTGCACAAAGTTTTGCTGGGGCCAATTCACAAAAGGAAATAAAAGCCCTTTCAATCAACTGGACCAAGCTAAGATTTATAGAGCTCAGTAACAGCAGAATAAAGCTTTTTTCAAGAGGCCCATGAAACACTTCCCAAGACAGACTACATTCTGAGCCATAAAAAACACTCGATAAACTAAAAAATTATTCAAATCATACAAAGTGTATTATCAAAATGAAATTAAGTTGGAAATTGATAACAAGAAGGTATTTGAAAAATTGATGAAGGAAGTAAAGTTGTTGAAGACTTGAGCACAATCAGCCGAGACCTACTTGACATTATCACTTGTTTTACCAGTTACTGAAAGAAGAATATTGAATACTATTGTGAATTTTTCTGTTTTTCCTAGCAATTCTATCAGTTTGGGTTTTGAAGCTCTGTTATTAGGTGCATAAACATTTAGGAGGGAGAATGTTATGACAATAAATTTAAAAGCTTAGGTGAAATGGACAAATTCCTTGAAAGATACAAGCTGACAAAGCACATTTAAGAAGAAAATAGATAACCTGAGTATCCCTGTAGGGATCAAAGCAACTGAATTTGCAGTGAAAAAATACCATTACCAAAAAAAAAAAAAAAACCAAAAAAAAAAAAAACTGAACTCTGAGCTCAGATGACTTAATGATGAATTCTACCAAATGTTTAAGGGAAAAACAATACCAATTACACACATATTCTTCCAGAAAATCAAAGAGGAAGTAGAATCATCCCCAACTTAATTTGAGGCCAGTATATCCCAAATCAAACATATTACAAAAAAAGAAAACTGCATTATTCATGCACACAGACAATAAAATTCTTAATGTAATTTTAACAAATTGAATCCACCAATATATAAAAGTGTAATACATCACAAACAAATGGGATTTATTCTAGAAATGCAAAATCAATGAAAAATTTAATGACTGTAGGATCGCCTGGGTGGCTCAGTTGGTTAAGCATCTGATTTTTGGTTTTGACTCAGGTCATGATTTCAGAGTCCTGGGATTGAGCCCCACGTTGGGCCCCATGTTTGGCTTGGAGTCTGCTTCATATTCTCTGCCTTTCCCTCTTCCCCTATCCCAATTCACATGTGTGCAATCTCTCTGTACAATAAACAAACAAAATCTTTAAAAAACTGATTATACCATGTTAAGACTCAAAAAGAAAAAAAATCTGTATTATACTCTTGATAGACACAGAAAAAGCATTTGACAAAGCAATACTCTATTCCTGATTTAAAAAAAAATAAAACAAAAATAAAACAAAACACAAAAGCCTCTTAGCAAATTAGGACTAGAAGGGAACTTAACCTGATAAATGGCATGTAAGAGAACACTACAGCTGATGTCCTACATAGTAAGTGAAACACTGAATGTTTTCCCATCAAGATTAGCAAACCATTAAAGACATCTTACTGCTTCGATCCAACATTGTATTGAAGGTCCTATTCTGTAAAATTCAAAGATAGTAAATAAAAGGCATCCAAACTGGAAAAGAAAACGGGGGGGACTGTCTTTATTTACAGACAGTACAATCATCTATCTAGAATATCCTAAGACTCTTCCCTATTCCTGAAAAGCTCATGCCATATTTTAATCTATGAACTTTCTACCCTTCCTTCTAGACTGAGCTCAAACGTTAATTTATCCCCATTTAGGCTTATTTCTTCCTTTTTTGAACTCCCTTAGTACTTAGTAATAATAAGTCCTCTCCTGAGTAGAGTCACATCATGCCTTGATCCTAGGGTTAGGTGTATGTATGTCTCACTTTCTCTGTTAGATCATTAACTCCTCAAGAGTAGGGAATGCATTTTGGTTATCTTTTTCCCTGTCACAGAAATCAGTTCCAGTGCCTGGACAGTAGAAGGGCTCAGGAGTACTCACTGCTATATCAAGGTAGTTCATCATATAGCTCACCTACTCTTAAGTGCAGAGTTCTTCACATTTCTCCTCTCATAGTCAGGGAGCTTTCCTGTTTTACATATATAGAACATGCAAACTTCCATTTCAGCTAATTTGCCCTATTTATACTACCTATAAAAGCACTTGAGTGCATTTCTATTGACACAATATAAAAGATACATATCTTTTTAATGATTATATTTACAATTTTCTACTGAAGAGATTTTACATTCCAAGATATATCTTATAGTCTCCAGAGATAGGAGAAAAGAAATAGAAAACTCTTCGTCCATAAGAAGAAGCAGCTGCAAAATATTTCAGGCAACCTCAGCCACTTTGACAGCGCTGGCCAAGAAGGAGCACGAGCTTTCCACTTCCTGTTGAAAATGATAAATATCAACTAGTGGTTTGGGCTCAGCATTGCTTGTCTAGGGTTCTCATGCATCGAGCTGCTGTGGTCTGTGGTATGTCTGGCTTTCTGCAGGCAAGGTCCATCTTCAAGTATAGCTCTCATTCAGGGAGAGACTACGCACTATTTTCTGAGTGATACAATGCTCACCCCTTCTGGCAGCCCAGTCATCATAGTGAGGTTCCCTCAGCCTCAGGTGTAATAATCGACTGCAATGTTCTGTTTTTGGACTTTGGAGAACTAAGTTTCAGTCCCTTGACTATAAACCAATGGATGGCTATAGCATTAATGTCAATCATCTAGTTCTATTTAATGTGATTTAAATGTTTATTAAACAATGTGATTTTTAAATGTTTACAATAATTTTCTTGACCTATCTTTATTATGATTAGCTGCCATGAGGATCCCAGGCCTGGAGTGAGGTATGCCTGGGTCCAAATCCCAGTTCTCCCAGTATATAGCTGCATGTCTTTGGGCAGTATCCTTTCATGGCCTCCCTCTTTAGTAGGACTTCACAAAGATCAGAGTAAAAAGATCCCAGTGTGGGATTTAAGATGGAATCTGACTGGGTCATACAGAAGGGACACAATTATGTAGAGGAAAGGAAATTTGGCTGGAGGTGAGATTCTACTCTGGCCTTGGGTTTTGATTGATCCTTTTATAACTGAAGATCCTTATCCTTGGGCTATTTTCTTATATTTGTGCACACAACGCTAATGGTTAAGTATGCAATGTCACTTGGTCTTGCAGTTGGTCCTACCACACAGACTGCTCGGGTTCAAATCCAACTCCACCTCTCACTAACTGAGTGACATCACATAAATTGTTTAACCTTCCCAGACCTTGGCTATACAATGAGGGAGCCTGGTTATATGGTCTCGAAGGCCCTGCTCACCCTCCACTTAAAAGATACAGGGGTAATATTGCAGAGGTTAAATAAGTGAAGGCTTTAGAGCCAGCTTGCCTAGGATTACATCTGTTACACTTGCTTCTTCATCTGTAAAATGGGAACTGTAATAGTTTCTATCCCATAGGATTTTTAATTAAAATTAAAAAGCTAGCACATGTAAAATTCCTGCAACACTGCCTAGCACATAATAAGGCTCCAGTAAATCTTAGTCTTTTATTATTAACAATGTTCCATATTCAGAGAGAAGTAGCAGGACCTCAAGCATAGAGTCTAAAGGTAGGAGCAGAATTAAAGCACTCTAGATTCCTTTTTTTTTAGAACTCTGTGGTATCACCCACCACCATTAAGACGGATATTTTGTGTTCAAGACCCACCTCCATTATCTTCCTTCTCCTCCTCCCCATTCTAAGCCTTCTAGGGTTCCCAGATTACTCAGAAGGTGCTCAATTCCCTTTCAGTCTGCTATCAGATTGTTTTCTCCCTAACATGATTCCTTGTTCTAGAATATTCCACTTTAGTATGCTGCAATAATGATCATAATAATGATGATGATCATATTCATTCATCATAAGATGATGGATGGGAGTATTCTGACATTAAGCACCTCCCCTCCCTCAAGAATTTCACTGAGCAATTACTTTTTTTAATACACAGAATACAAGAAGATTTTCAATCCTAGAAATGTTTTGTCCTTTTATTTTAAGGTTTACACTATTAAATGTTTCCTTTATGAAGTATTACACAGAGGGAAAAAAAATGGGAAATTTGGAAAATAGTTGTTGTTTTAAAAAAATGAATGGCTACTAAATTACAAATAAAAAATGTTCAAAGATTCATTCTTCTACTCAAGAGGCTTTTGCTGAAGGCTATGTACTAGTTACTCAAACAGATAAAACCCAAAGACAGACAAGACATGGACTTCACGGGGAAATGGGATTTATTTTTTTAAAAGAATTGATTTGTTCTGGAAAAACTCAGAACTTAAAAAGATGTCCTTGTGCCTATTTTAGGATTTAGTCATATCTTATCTGTATTATACATAGGGGTAGCTGCATAATTGTTTTAGTGGTTGGGCCCCAAGAGTCTTAATTGAGCACTGCCTGGTGGGGATATCCAAGAAAAGGGGTGGGGCGGACAACTAAGGTTGAGATCAAAGTTCTTACAGAGGAAGAGGCATCTCAGGTGTCTACAAAGACAAACTGAAGTTTGTCTGCCTACTGATGGGAAAGGAGATGGGGAGGGACTTCTAAGCAGTGAATGCAGATGATGCTATTCTAAAAGTCTGGAAAAGTATGTTAGCTTATACAGTAACTGCAGTAGTTTAGTGTTGCTGGGGCACATGATCCCTGAGTAGGTGGTGAGTAGGCCATGGCTAGGTCACCAAGGACCTCTTGAGTTCTGCTGAGATCCAGGTAGAGAACAGCTTCCACTCCCAAGATCTTCCATGGAGATTTGGAGATTTTGGCTCAACCTGAAGGCTCAGGACCAAGGGCTCCTCTGTATCATCTCACCTTCCCAGGCAATATGCCTAGTCATTTGAAGGAGGGTATTATTGGGGCAAACAGCTGAGATCATAACTGGCCAAGGTGATTCACAAAGGACATTATTTTTTATCCGTTGCTATGAACTCATCTTCCTACACAGAGAAAGTCAGATTTGTTCAGAATCAAATTGGAAGCCAGTCTTTCCTGCCAAAGGGCAATCCCCCAAACATCCATATTTATTTCAGATTCTCTTTTCTGTGAAATGCTTTTTGCCTATCTTGAGTGTCTCTCCTATTCCAAAACTAAAATTAGTAATAGCTAGAACATTTCTGGAGGTATTTCTTTCTCATGATCCCACACTGTTAGCTCTTTAAGACATTTTTAATTTGTTTCTCACTGAGATGAATTAGCAATTGTACTCCTTATTGTTTCACATGTTAGTGTTTTGGTGAGCACAGTCATTGAGTCATGGCCTTACTGAAGATAACCACATCACAAATTTCAACACAGCTCTTATTCTAAAGTGTTTGGGTAAAAGGCCAACGCTAAATCCTGTTCAACTAAACTACATTTTTCAAAGAAAAAAGGAGGAGACATTTGAATTTTAGAGAATCAGCCAGAAATTGAGTTGTGAAATATGAATCACTTCCTGGCCTTTATCCCACAGGCTATAGAAAATACTTACACTGACTAAACCCTTAGGAATAAGGAAATAATTATTGTTACTCTCATTTTATAAGTGGAACACTGAAGAATAAAGTGGCAGTAATTCTTGTAAGCCCATTAAATCATACACAACAACTAGTACATGTCAATTTTAGAGAGGTGGTTAAAAATAAAATGTTTGTTTTTCTTCTTAACCTATCATTCGTGTTATATGTCTCCTTCCTCCCTCTGCCTTTATTGCCTCAAAGTTCCCATCATTTCTTTATATTTTTCTGTTCCTGTTTGGGGGTGGGGCTTTCTGTTTGTTTTTGTTGAGCTCCTGAGCATGTTCTCCTATTTCAGGCTCACCACCTCATTTTGGCTCTCCTCTGCCCCAACTCTGAACTAACCCAGTTTCTATATTCCTTTTGCCTACTTCATTTTCTTCCCATCACCACATTAGTCTCTAATTCATAGATTGTCTTTTATCTAAAATAATTAATTCCTTCTTGTTGTTATAGTTGTCATTTCTCCATTCCTGCAGTGGGTAAATTTATTCACTCAAATATTTATTAGATATCTATTCTGGATAGATCCTCTGTTGGATACTGAAGAAATATAGCAACAAATGACCCAGAGATATTATAATCCACTGAAGGAGAGAAAGATGTTATTATTGTTTGTTAAAATGAACTAGGTGAGTATGAGGGTCTTATAAATAACTAATTGCCAAAATGGAATAACAGGGACTGAATTTATTCTCCTGCTTGTAGCAACTAATAATCTGGAAAATATTCTTTTTTTAAAGATTTTATTTTATTTGAAAGAGAGAAACACAGCCAGAGAGGGAACACAAGCAAGGGGAGTGAAGGGAGAAGCAGGCTCCCCGCCGAGCAGGCAGCCCGATGTGGGGCTCGATCCCGGGTCTCCGGGACCATGACCCGAGCCGAAGGCAGTTGCCCAACCAACTGAGCCACCCAGGCACCCTGGAAAATATTCTTGAAATCATCTTCAAGATATTAGCAATAGGCAATGATGGAGAGTATTCACTAAGAGGCAAAAAACAAATGACTTGAGTTATAACTGTTACCTTACTTCTGGAGAGAGTTTGGGGGTCACAGTGCAGGGAGAAATACATATGGAGATCAGTGGACCCCATCAGCTGCGGAGATAGAGTTAGAAGTCCAGGAAAGCCAAGGCAGCAGAAGTTACTAAAGCCAAATACCAGAGAGTAGAGAGCTGCACCGAAAGAGAACTGCAGAGATGTACAGAGCATCTTTTCATGTCTTCTGATCAGTGCATTTTCGTAAGGAAACTACTACGAGCAAGAGAAAGAAAAATCAATCAATCAAAACTGACATAAAAAATAAAAATGATAGAATTAGCAGACAAGGATATAAAAATAGTTTCCACAACTGTATTTCATATGTTCTAGAAGCTAGAGGAAGTCATAATCATGTTAACTAAAAGTGTGTCACATATAAAAAGATAAATTTGAAATTATAGAGATTAAAAACACATCTGAGATGACAACCTCACTGAATAATAGAGTTAGTGACAAATTAGATATTGCAGGGGAAAAAAAAAGATTAGTGAACTTGAAGACAAAGCAAAATAAAATATCCCAAGTGAAAAGAGAAGGGGGAAAAGACTGAAAAAGAAGAAAACATTAGGAATAACTTCAAGCTGCATGTATTTGAAATCATGAAAGAAGAGGAAGGGACAGAAAAAAATGATTGAAACAATCATGGCCAAAGTTTTTCA
>PITA01030390.1:0-16558 GCA_004023965.1 Spilogale gracilis | reverse complement strand
TTTAAGATTTTATTTATTTGACAGCGAGAAACACAGCCAGAGAGGGAACACAAGCAGGGGGAGTGAGAGAGGGAGAAGCAGGCTTCCTGCCGAGCAGGGAGCCCGATGTGGGGCTCGATCCCGGGTCTCCAGGATCATGACCTGAGCCGAAGGCAGTCGCTTAACCAACTAAGCCACCCAGGCGCCCCTAAGAAAGGATATTTTAATGTTAAAAACCTAGAGACAATTGATCAACATAAATACTGATCTCTTAATAAACTTAGGTTGTTGAAGACCTAACTAAGTATCTTTATTTTTCACACCTCCCGGGAGACCTGTGAGGCATGGCCTTGCCCTTACTGGTTTGTAGTGGTTGGTCCTCCCTCAGAGGACCCCAGGGGCTGAGTGACTTGCCCAACCAGAAAGGGGCAGAGCTAGGTCAGCCCAGACCTGACTCTGAGCCCAGCCCTTCCAGATGCCCCCCACAGCTGAGCTCCACAGTGGCCAGGGCAGAGGAGACCCACAGTACTATCCAGATGCTCTCCAAGGCACGTATGCAACGTGTCTCACTCCCCTGCCCACAGACCTCTTCAATGGCCTCAGCCATCTGGAACCACCCAGCGACACCAACACCGAGGACTTGACTCAACTCAGCACCATGTGTTTTTCAGCACACCAAATTACAGCCCACAGAAATCCAGCCCTTGCTGGGACACAAGTAGCTGAAGAGGAAGGCAGCCCAACTCACCTTTTCTTCTTCTAGGAAAACACATCACTGAACCTGCTCTCCCAAACTGCTGCCATGAGGCTTTCGGCTTCCCCCCTGGACAACCTGCATGGAGGTCTGAAACACAAAACTGTTCCTTCTCCTTGGCCTTCCCCATTCAACAGGCTTGGAAGGGTCCCAGAACAACGAGTTTTTCCAAACTCCAAGGCACTCTTGCTCCCTCAGAGGATCACACAATATTAGCACTGCAAGGAGCTTGAAGGATTATTGACTCCACAACCCCATTTTATATATGATGCAAAGCAGGCATTAAAACGCAGGCCTTCTAGCTTCCAGCCAGAGCCAGGGTGACACTGTTGGCCGTCCACAGGTAAATTTAGGTCTGAGACTAGTCCTCCCTCATTCGAGCTGTGTGACCTTGGGCAGACCTTCACTTCTTGGAACCCCAGTGTTGTCGTCTGACAGATGGACACAGTAAAGACCAGCCTCCCAGGATCTCACAGAGATTGATTAGGCCACGTATGTAAAGCCCGTCACACGTGGCTGGGCATATTATCCACACAGCGATCAGCACATATTTCCTCCTGGGCACTTTACCAACATCTCCAAGGCTCAATATTCTTGCCTGTCAAGTGGAGATAATGATTGGATTATAGGAGCTAATGAATGTATGTAAAAGGTTTAGCCCAGTGCTCGGTGCATAACAAGCCCACGGGGGCAATTATTATTAGCATAATTTCATCATCGGCTCCTCCCTTCTGTCTTCTCTTCTTCCCCCTCAAGTCTCCCACTCTTTGATGTAGGTAAGTGAAAAATGCAACAAGATGTACCATGAGTAAGTACATCAGACAGTAAGTCAGGGAGCTATCAAGGGGAGTGGGCTTACTGGCCAGTCTGAGGCTCTGGAGGTGGTCCCCAGCTCTGGAGCCCCACTCCACAGCTTGTCCCTTGCTGAGGTGTTTAATCAGGGTCAGGTGACCAACACCAGCTTCGTCAAGGCACTGGACCTCTAACCACGGTCTCTTCCATCAGGTGTGCTAATGGAACCACGTGGAACCACGAGGCGGCCTCCTGAGGTGGTCAGCCACCTGACACATTCCACCTCCACAGGAATTCCATTCAGATGTGCCACTGGTCTCGCAGCGGAATCCCTAAATGGCTTCCTGACCATCTGGCCTGGAGGAAATGCTCACTGGGCATTGGCAAGAGGTTCTGGACACTGTAGACACTTATCGTGTAAAGGGAATTCCTGAATTTCAAACCCTCCCTTGCTGGGGGCTGGCCAGTTCCTCTGGACGCCCACAGATCATTGGCCTGAAGGACGGCCGGGAAAGCTGTTGTTGGATCTCATCAGAGTGGTCTCCCATTCAGGGGGATTTAGGCAGACCAGGGGGTCATTAATGACAAATAATCAGGTCAGTAAGCATCCAAAACCCAAAGTCAACCTGCTCCCACCTCCAGTCAGTCATTTCACACGAGGTGGTGGAAATACCGCAGACCTTGAAACCCACTTGGGTTCAAGGGCTGACTCTACCGATGACATTGAGTGTTTCCCTGCTGCTCAAAACCTCAACTTCCTCATCTGTAAAATGAAGACAATCAAAACTCCCTTTTATAAATGTTGTGCCAATTAAACGGAAAGTTGGTGATGCTCAGGACAGCGCCTGCCACACTGTCATTATGTAATGATGCCGAAATTTGGCCAGGTGCGTTCCCGAGCCGGTCTTGCCGCTCCCGACTTTGCTTCCTGAAACCAGATCATTGCTCTTTGAACCCTGGCTCTGCCTCTCTCTAGCAAGCTGCTGAACCTTGCTGTGCCTCACTTTCTGTATTTGTAAATGTGGATTTAAAAAATGCCTACTTTAAATGGACTATGGTGATTAATTTCTCAATGTAAAATGCTTAGAACAGTACCTGGCATACAGTAAGTGCTCAATGAATGTTGCTATTACAATGAGAACTCAAAGAATTGTCAGCAACCTGAAATAAACTCCCAAAGTAGGAATTTCAGGAAGCCCATTATTGTTCTGCCTTTCTGAAAAGACAGGTGGGCAGAAGGCCTGAGATCCACACCTGCGTGAGCTCCTTCCTCAGTAGAGGAGCCCACCTTTTGACCACAATGACCACTTCTAGAATGCCAGCCATGGGCCCCTTGCTTTACAGACTACCTCCGATCCTCATAACCCTCTGAAATAGGCATTGTTATTCCCAGTTAAAAAAAAAAAAGATTTATTTATTTGAGAGAAAGAGAGTGAAGCAGATTCTTTGCTGAGCAGGGAGCCCGATGTGGGGCTCGATCCCAGGACCCTGGGATCATGACCTGAGCCAAAGGCAGACACTTAACCGACTGAGCCACTCAGGTGCCCCATTATTATCCCCATTTTACAAATAAGGAAACTGAGGTTTAGAGAGGTGAAGTGACTTGTTCAAGGGAGCACAGCAGGATAGAAGGAGGATTCGAACATCAGTTTAATCTGGCTCCCTTGCCAAGGCCGCCTTGCTGCCCTAAATAGAATGCGGGTCTGTGTCCCTCATGGATGTGGGTGTGTCAGTTCTGGTGGCCTGGCTGAGGTGGTTGATATTTAAAAACTGGACGGCAGGGGGAAAAAAAAAACCCTAAAAACAATAAACGGTGATTCAGACTGAGTCTTTACTCAGGCAGTTACGGGAAACTGGCGGGAAGTGACAGCCTTAGTCACTTAGGAATGGCTGAGCCCCTGAGTCATGGGCAGCAGGTCACGCTGCTCAGGACAGAAGCCAGCACTGCTCTCAGTGCCAAAAGGCAGGAATGAGCTCTGGCAAGGGGGGCGGGGAATCAGAGGAATGAAGAACTGGGGTCTGAGTGGCTTCTGTGAGTGAGGGGCCAGGCTTTCTCCGGTTCCTGAAACCACATCCAGCTGCCATGCTTGACGGTCCAGCCCCCATCTCTAGGCTGCCCCTCTGTTTCCACCAGACAGCTCTCTATTCTCATTCAAACACCCCCAGGCAGCCAGATGGGGTGATCCACCACACCAGGGATGCCCTCTAGTTTCTTTCCTTCCTGGAATGGCTTTGCCCCTTGCTCCAGGTGCCTCAGCCCCCCGACCCGCTGTGGTTGGGGCCTCCACTGGGCCGTCCCTCCTGCCTTCAGCTCGAAATTCCCCCATTCCTCGAAGAGTTATGGAGCACAACCGTGTGTTAAGTTCCATGGTAGGTGCTGGAAGTACAAGGATGGATTAGACACTGCCCGCACCTTGGTGACCGCCTGAGCAGGGAGTGGTCTGCACAGGGAACTGGACAATAACCTCCCCAAAAGGAGGGCTCTGATGTAGGGAGTACAGAGCTCTTCCGGTGGGGAGGAGGGGACCCTACTCTGGAAACCAGGAGGTTTCCCTGGAGGTGGCGATGTTTGAGTTAAACCTTGGAGAATGGGATTTAGGGGATGGTGGGTTGGGGAAGAATATAATCACTCTAAAAAGAAAAGATTTAGGCAAATATAAGTTTATTGTACAAAAAGGGAAACAAGTGAAGAAAAAACAGAGAAGCAAAATAATAGCTTCCATAAATCCTATAAAATTCTGGAGTAATTCCTTGTTTCTCTGTGTATTTCTCTCTCTCTCTCTCTCTCTCTCTCTCTCTCTCTCTCTCATTTATTTATTTATTTATTATTTGTTTATTTATCTGAGAGAGAGAGAGAGAGAGAGAGAGAGAGAGAGCTTGCGAGTATGTGTGAGCAGGGGAAGGGGCAGAGGGAGAGAGAATGTCCAGCGGACTCCTCACTGGGTGCCAAGCTTGATGCAGGCCTGGATCCCACAACCTTGACACCATGACCTGGGCCAAAATCAAGAGTCGGACACTCAACTCACTGAGCCACCGAGATGTCCCTCTCTGTGCATTTCTGTGTGTATAGACAAATCCCTAAAAAAAAAAAAAAGAAAGAAAAAGAAAGAAAACCCATAGGCTAATATGACTGTGTTTACATTGAAAAATATGTTAGGGAATCTTTCCATGTCAGTAAATATTAGTCACAACTTATCTGGCCTGAGAGAGCTTCTGTTTGGCCCTTGGGGGTGCTGGAAAATTCTGCATGTGAACACCTAGCCCTGGGGAACGTGCTAGCCAGTTCTTCGCAGACCCCACCTTTCCTTGCCACCTTACACCCATGAGATCAGCTTCTCTGTTGCCGTCACCTGCCTGGCCGATCCAGGCATCGGCGTTCTGGGCCCTGATCCTGAACCCTAGAGAGGCTATTTGGTTTCCAGAACACGAAGCACCTTGATTTCCCTGGCAGCCTCCTCGTGCTTCTCTTTTGACACTGCCAATTTCTACTATGGATAGTGATTAATCATCCACAATTCACATTTGATTACAGCAGGATTGACTCCTCTGCTGAGGGCAAGGTGGCAGGCAGGCGGGATGTGGTGTCCCCGTGGACTGAACCCGTCAATCTTGGAGGCCAACCTGAGCTGGCAGCCTGTCTCCTGCCCTCAGGGGCACTCCCTTTACTCCTGGCACGGTCAACACGCGCATGATCACAGGATATTCTTGTGGGCTTTACCTCTTCTGTTCTGAAGATCTAAGTAGAGTCAGGAAGCTCTCCAGACCCAACCAAATGCTGCTTTTATCCTCATAAAAAAAGAAGGCCAGCTGCTCTGGCCTGACCCACAATGAAGCAGGCCTTCAGAAGATGAACAGAGTCACCAGTGGGGAAGCAAGCTTCCGTGAGGCCTGAGCACGAAGGGACAGGCTTGGGGTGGCCTCCGTTCACTGGGAGCCGAGGTGCCAATGACTATGACAGCAGCTTCAGCTTGGGCGACTGTACCCAGCAGATGTCCCCACCCCACAGAGTGCATGACTTCCATATCTTCCCTGGGGTACTGGGATAACAAAGGCTACATCCCAGAACTATTGTGCAGCTGGGGAAGGCCGGAAACCAAGCTGCAGGAAACTGGTTGCTATGGTTTCCTTGAGTGTAATGCCATAGAAATCGCTTTCTGAAAAAAAAAAAATTTTTTTTTTAAGATTTCTGTTGCTGTTTTCCAGGGAGAGGTAGGGAGGGAAACACTTATTTCAGGATTTACTATAAGCCAGGCATTGAGATAGGTTCTAAGTCCTCATTGCAAACCATCAGGCTTACTAATATTATCTCCACTGTGCACATGAAAATCTAGAAGCACAGGGAGGCAAAGACACCTGCTGGAGGTTGGCAGAGCCAGTTTTGAACTCAATATTGTCACACTCCACAGCCTGCTTTCTTTCCAATACATATACTGGGGCTCAGGAGATCCTACAACCCAGATTATTCTTATCATGAGGCCAGGCTCTGGAGTGATGAGTGCGATAGAGGAGCAAGGTCACAGGGAAGGAGCTCAATCAGAAAGGAGAGAGCTGAGGAATGAGGACTTTGGTAGCTTCTGATGCCACCAGCCCTGAGTTCTCAGGGTAGGTGGAAGGATCCCAGGATCTGGCATCAAAGACCCTGAGGATAAGGCCCATTTCCCCTATTCTCAGTCTGAGTCTTAGTTCCTACTTCTCCAAAATGGTGTCACAGCCATATGTGCCTCACAGGGTTGTCAGTATTCAGTGAAATCATGCATGCAGGCGTATGGCACAAAATAAGCAATCAGTAGATGTTAGTGTTCTGACTACTGTTACCATCAGTAGTTGTGAAAATATACAGACTATGAGTTGCCGTGCAAACACAAATTAATTTAGGGGGGTCTTGGGCAACTTTGGGGAGGGACCCTGGGGCTCTGGGAATAGCCACACTGGGGGTGTACTGACCACCCAGAGTGGGCCTGACTTACAGGAGGATGAGAGGAAGATTCCTACCATGCCTCCCTCAGTGAGAACGGTGATGCCTACATTATTCCTGCAGGTATTTACCGAACATCTAGAATGTGCTGTCGTGTGCCCGGAGGGGTACAGGAACAGGGCAGGGACCCACTCTCCAGGAACTCACAGGCTGCGAAGGACATAGAAAAGGGGCGCACATAGACTGTTCGTTTACGGTGATGCCTCATACAGGGGTCCAGAGAGGGAAGGCACACCCTACAGGGAGTGTGAGTGCACGTGCCAGTGTGAGTGTGTAATGGTGGGCAGGGAACGCCTCTCCGAGAAGGGGGCATTTAGATTAAGCGCTGCAAGATACATAGGAGCTTATCAAGTGAGAAGTGGGAGAGAGCCGCCCGGGAAGAAGGAACAGCTCCTAGAAGGCTATCGGGCTTTTCGGGAACGAGAGATCAGTTTCCCATGCGTATGTGTGGCCAGAGTTGGGGGAGCCCGGAGGAGAGGGGAGGGTGAGAAATGGCATGGGAAAGAGGGCTGTGGCCAGGTGGTGGAGGGCCTAGTACACAGTGCTGTTGAGGCTGGAGAAGGGGGACACAGTGTGGTGATGTGAGGGGGAGCCTGACAGGTCCTCGCTCTGTGGCACATGGGATAGCAGCCTGAGGCTAAGGAGGTGCCAAACTTGACCTCGGGCTCTGAGATTCTGCTAGGCCCCCTGCTGAGCTCTCTCCAAGGATGCCCTACTTTAATCTTCACCCGAACTCCACAAGGGGGTCCAAACATTTCCCCATTTTGTAGATGAGAAAGCAGGCTTGGCAAAGCTCTATACCAGATCTGAATCTAAGGAGGCTGGCTCTTTCCCCTCCTAGTGGCTTCTTGTACCCTGGATGGGGAGCACATTTCAGAGATGCCAGGAGAGAAGCATGGAGTCTGAAGGAGGGCAGCAGGCCTAGGGGCAGGGAGGCCGGGGGTGGAAAGCCTGATGTCCCAGGCAGAGAAGTGAGGATATACCCAGGAAGCCTGATGATCAGGAGAGTCTGCTTGTCTGCGTGACCTCGATTGAAGAAATGCCAGCTGTCACCTGTGCCCACCACAACTCCTTTCTGGGCCCGCCCTGACCTGGGAGAAGGGAAACCGGCCAGGACAACACCTCCGAGAACAAACTTGCAGCTCCAAAGGCTGCAGGAAGGAAGCAGGGGAGTTCGATCTTCAGGGCTGTTTGCTTGTAAAGTTCCACTGAGAAAAATGACCACCTGGGAGCTGCAGCCATTCCCGCCTGTAATGGGTGGTCCCTGGGCCCGAAGCCGGCCCCCCGAAGGGCTGTCTTCCTGGGAAAGGAGATGTATGCATGCGCTACCCTGAGAGCTTGTCCTCACATCCCTCTTGTGCAGAAGTCACCACAGAGTGGAAATGGAAATGACATGGGGGGTCCAGTGATCCTGGGGCCTGTCTCAGGAGGTTTCTAGGTAGCATAGGGAATAAGTGGCTTCAAGTGTTCCTGATCAGAGGGAAGGGGGAAGGAGAGTCAGGAGCAGCAGGAGGGAGGGCCCAGGAAGAACTTGACACTGAGCCAGGAGCTCTTCTCACAGCCCAGGCTAGAGGCACTTGGCTCTGCAGCCCAGGCCTGACGACGACCAGAACGGCTCCCGGAGTGGCCCCTGCACTGCTGTTATTTGATTAGCTCCATGGCCATACAAGGCTTGCTCCGCTCAGAGGAGGCACCCAGGGCCCGAGAAGCAGCGAACTGAAGTGTCATAAAAACACAGCCTCAAGAAGGGGAAAGGGAAGGGCCAGCTAGTAAATCCAAATGGTCCTGGGTCTGCTGTTGCGAGCAGTCGCTGGCCACCGTGGCCTGAAAGGATCCTGGGTCCCTGCCTTGGGTCGCCTCCCCTCCCCCCGCACTGCCACCCCGCTCTGCTCAAGCCTCGATCCTCATGGAAGCAAGGTAAGAGGTCCCCAAGGGGAAAGATATGGGCAAGGCTTTGCTCTATGTGCTGTTTATCAAAACCCAAGACAATCAACAAAAACTTTTACCCTCCATCAAAAACCAACTCTGAGATTTCTGGAAAATGGCCTATTATGTCATTCCAGTTCCACTTCTCCCCCTAATTAAGACTCTATGGGAGAAATTTCTCACAGAATTCAGTGCCAAGGAAGCTGTTCTCAGAGAAGTTGGTTTAATAAGGTGATGAAAAACGAAGTTTAGAAGTTTAGAGGTTTAGAATCAAATTCTTCTGGGTGTGGATCTTGGCTTGGGCATCCACTAGCTGTGTGTCATTGAGGAAATCACCTTACTTCTCTGATCTTTGTTGGTTTCCTCATCTGTTAAATAACAATAATGATAATATCTACTTCTAAGAACTGTTAAAAGAATTAAAATTCTGTGTGTGACGCATCCAGCACACTTCCCACAACATAGTACATGTTCAAAAAACCCAGACACACAGGAATATATTTTTAAAGCACAACATAACCCCTTAACTTCTCCGTCCTATAAATGGAAGTAATATTTATCATCAAGGGATTGCTGCACATAAATGTCCTCTATGACAGTGATGCTCTCTATATTCTCAGTATTAGTTCTTTGTCTTTCCCTTGCTTCTGCCTATGCCTCCGCTGCTCAGAGATTCTGAGCTAATCCAATGTGTCATCCATTTCTTGCACTATGGTTGTTCCTCACTTCTCTAGCAATCACACCATATGCACGTCGTTTGTAGCAACCTGTCTCAAATTCCTTTTTGGGAAGGGCCAGGAGCAAATAAACGTACAAACACTCACAATCTGACATTCTGCACCATCAGAACATTTTTCTGCCCCTCTGTCTGCCTCTCTCAGATAAATCCCCCTGCTTGGAAGGTGCCATAGCAGCTGGCGGGGAGCTGCATGGTCCCCTGGTCCTTGACTCAGAGATGGAGGGCACTCTGCCTGGGCACAGGCCCATCCTGAGTCTGGCTGCTGGGGAATGTACCAGCTCTCGGCTTCTCTTAGGCTCCTTCTCCATGCGTCTTCTCCTCTGCCACTGGGTCTGTGCCAGTAACACTCCGTGCATCCCACCTGCCCAAAGGCTGGTCCCAAATTCTGCTCACCATTTGCAAGGTAGTGACCAAGGATTTGCTAACTCCCCGAAACATCTCCCCAAAGAAAGGCAGGCCTCATCATCATGCCCACCTTGCAGGTAGAAAGTTAACATGTCTGGAGGCTGAATAACTTGCTCCTTCAAGGTCAGATCAGTGAAGAGCCAGGAATGGAACCCAGGGTCAACCTCCATGCCCTTGCCCTGCTCTTCCCTCTGCCTGGGTCTCATTCCTCCTCCTGTCCATCTCATTCCTAGATGTTCCATCTCAGCTCAAAACCTCCCCAGATAGTCTGCTTTCCCACAGTCATCTTGGGGCACCCAGCATGCTATGGCCTCTTGATGAATGTCCCTCCTTCCAGTTGGTGTGTTCCCTGCGGACATGGGTTGCGCTTTGTACAGCTTTGTATTTCCCACATGTGGAATCATGCTAAGCACACAGCAGTAGTGCCTCAAGTTTTGTTGACCTAAATTGGGAGCTGGCAAACTATGGCCCCTGGGACAGATCGAGCCTTGGCCATTTTTGGGGTATGACCCCTGAGATAAGAATGATTTTTTACATTTCTCCAGGGTTGCAAACAAACAAAAATGAAAATATGCAACAGAGACCATAGGTGGCCCCACAAAAGCCCCAAATATTTACCATCTGCCCCTTTACAGAAAAGAATTGCCAACCCCTGCTTTAAACTGTTGAAACTCCATCTTGAAGGGCAAATGGAGTTGCTGGGATGAGCGGGTTCAGTCGGACCCCCAGGAGTTTATCTAACTCCAGGAGATGACAGGAGGCAGAAGGAACAGGGGGCAGAGTGGATAACGCCAACATGTAGCCGGAGGCAGGGGTACCAGAGAGAGATTTTGTGGAGGGAGCTGAGTTCAAGGGTGAGTCCAATTTCCCTAGTCACCATGAATAAGAGGTATTCCCAGCCGAAAGACACGACATAAAGACAAGAGGAGATAAGAGGCACCCTATAATGAAGATGACACCCAAGCTACCACACCATCAGTCATGGAGGGATGTATCCGTGATCATGTGGGATGATCACGGGGATGAGTGGGATGAGTTTTCAAAGCAGTACAAGTTGTTGGTGATACCAGAGTAGAGCAAACCATTCCAAACAAGGCAGATCGCAAGAACTAGATCGGAGAAACCGAAAGGGCGTTCACTGACCACACCCTCTCTTATGATAGGCTTACGTGCCTCTCACCCATGCTCCGGCCCCCTTTGCCCCTTTGGAGTTGAGGCATGAGATGCAACCTACTTGCCATCTTCGGACTAGAGGGAGTCCCCCAGACTCTCGGCACGGCAAGCACTTTGAGGAGAGGAGTGGTGAGGGCTGGCCTACCCAGGGCGGCTATGCTAGGGCAGAGGGGAGCTGGACAGACGCTCCTTCATGAGCTGCCCTGGCATTCCAAGGGGGCCAGATGAACCAGATTGTGGCTAGAAAGTGCTTAGGCCAGGCTGTCAGGGAAGACAGGGTGTCATTATTTATCCACACAAAGTGCTCCGCGGTGGTTATTTCTTGATTAATAATTTCCTGTGGGCTCACAGGTGCCCACGGCCACGGCATCACCTCATTGGCTGCTCCCACCCCCTTCGTGGCCCAGCTGCAGCTTCAAAGGCTGGGCCTTTCTTTGGGTGTGGAGGGATCAGGCAATTAGCACCCGCCTCCTCCCTCCTCTTCTCAGTGAGTCAGAGAGATGCTTGGTCAGCAGCCCCTTTCTGCTGGCCGGGCCCCTGAGGACTCCATACATCCTCAGTGTGGGGCTGTGGGCAGCCCGGGGTGAGGAGCCATAGTGCCACGGCAGCTGTCTCCTTGGAATGCCATGGAAGAGTGCACACTGTCCCTTGCGCAGAGCTCCCTGAGCAATGCAAAGGCAGGCACCTCATTCCACAGGCGCCTACTGAGCCCACACCGTATGGAGTCCCAGGAGAGCTGCCAGGGACAGCAGGCAGTGAAGAGGAGAGAGCTGTGCCCTTCCTCCCGGGGCTCACTGGGAATCCAGCAAGGCCGAAACTTGCCCAGTGGGTTCAGGCTTAGGCAAGGAGGCAGCACACTCAGACTCTGGGGGTTGAGGCTTGCTGGAGGAGGTGAGGCCCAAGCAGAGACATAACGCAGCAAGGGGAGTTACTGGACGTGAGTATGGGGGTGTGAGTGTCTGGCACTCCAGGCAGAGAGAGCGTGTGTGCAAGCAGAGGTCCGACAGACATGTGTGCCCATCTGAGGGGCTGTGCGTCAGAGAGACTGGGTCATAGAGTACAAGGTGGGAAGGATGAGTAGGAGCTGGAGTCCCTAATCTATGTGGGTAGGAACTGAATCACGTGGGATCGGGTGGCAAGCTGAAAGCATTAGGACTTTTTCCTGAGTTTATTGGGCTCATAGGCAGGGAAGTGGCATGATTAGATTAACATTCTGGAGAAATTTAACAATCTGGATGCCAAGTAGGATTCCATGTCTGACCTACTGGGCATCACCCAGCACAAGGGAGGAAAAAGTCCCACCCACTGTGGGCCATTATCTAAGTCCCCTTGTGGGCACATGGCCTTAACAGGATCTTGAATGACCTGGAGTTTACTAAAAGAAAAGGGAACAGGAAAGGGTAGGACCCTCTAACCAAGCTCCAACCACTCAACCAGTCTCACAGACTAAAAGGAACAAGAGAACAGATCAATGAAATCAGGAGCTGCTTGCTTCAAAAGATAACTAAATTGAAAATTTTTAATCAGACTCATCAAGAAAAAAGAGAGAGTACTCAAATAAATAAAAGCAGAAATAAAGAAGCTGAAATAATAACCAACACCACAAAAATATAAAGGATTATTAGAGAATATTATGAAAAATGATATGTCAACAAATGGAATGACCTAGAAGAAATAGATAACTTCTTAGAAATACATAACTTTCAAAATCGAATCAGGGGAAAACAAAATCTAAAAAGACCAATCTGAACAGTAATTAAATTGAATCAGTAATCAAAAAGCTCCCAAAAATTGAAGTCCAGGACCACATGGCTTCATATTGAATTCTACCAAACATTTAAAGAGGAGTTAAGGAGGGCCTGGGTGGCTCAGTTGGTTAAGCGACTGCCTTCGGCTAAGGTCATGATCCCGGAGACCCGGGATCGAGCCTGGCATCATGCTCCCTGCTCGGCAGGAAGCCTGCTTCTCCCTCTCTCTCTCCCCCTGCTTATGTTCCCTCTCTCACTGTGTTTCTCTCTGTCAAATAAATTTTTTAAAAAATTTAAAGAGGAGTTAAGACCTAATCTTCTCAAACTATTGCAAAAAATAGAAGAGGAAGGAAAGTTTCCAAATTCATTTTACAAGGCCAGCGTTACTCTGATACCGAAACCAGAAAAAAATACTACAAAAATAAAACAAACAAACAAAACTATAGGCCAATACCTCTCATGAACATAGATGCAAAATTCCTCAACAAAGTATTAGTAAACCAATCCAATAATATATTTTTAAAAATCATTCACCACGACACAGTGGGATTTATTCTAAGGGTGTAAGAATATTTCAGTCTTTACAAATTAATCAATATAATATATCATGTGAACAAGAGAAAGGAAAAAGCCATATGATCATCTTCATAGATGCAGAAAAATATTTGACAAAGTGCAGCACCCATTCATGATAAAATTCTCAACAAAGTAGGTTTAGAGGGAAAGTACTTCAACATAATAAAAACCATATATGAAAAACCGAGAGCCAGCATCATACCCAATGATGAAAAATTGAGAGCTTTTCCCCTAAGATCAGGAAAAAGACAAGGATGTTCACTCTCACCACTCACCACTTTTATTCAACATAATGCTAGAAGTCCTAGCTACAGCAGTGAGGCAAGAAAAAGAATGAAAGCGAACCACTTTCTTATACCATACGAAAAAATAAACTCAAAATGGATTAAGACCTAATGTGAGACCTGAAACCATAAAACCTCTAGAAGAATGCATAGGCAGTAATTACTTTGACATTAGCTGTAGAAAAATTTTTCTAGATACATCTCCTCAGGTAAGAGAAATTAAAAAACAAAATTAAACTGTTGGGGGGCATCTGGGTGGCTCAGTTGGTTAAGCACCTGCCTTCGGTTCAGGTCATGGTCCCAGAGTCCCAGGATCGAGCCCCGCATTGGGCTCCCTGCTCAGCAGGAAGCCTGCTTCTCTCTCTCTCTCGCTCCGCCTGCTTGTGTTCCCTCTCTAGCTGTGTTTCTCTCTGTCAAATAAATAAATAAAATCTTTAAAAAAATTAAACTGTTGGGACTACATCAAAATAAATGCAAAATTTTACATAGTGAACAAAACCATCAACAAAACAAAAAAAGCAACCTACTGAATAGAGAAGATATTTGCCAATCATATGGCTGACAAAGAGCTAATATAAAAAAATACATAAAAATTCATACAATTCAATACCAAAACAATGAATAATCCAATTAAAAATGGGCAGAGGTGAAAAAAAAGAGTGGTGTGCAACCATTAAAAAATGTACAATTCTAAGGGGCTCTAGCCTTGTTCAGTTGGTAGAGCATACAACTCTTGATCTTGGGGTTGTGACCTCAAGCCCCACATTAGTACTTTTTAAAAAATGGGCAGAGGACCCAAACAGATATTTTCCCAAAGACCTACAGACACATGGCCAACAGACACATGAAAAGAAACTCAAAACACAAATCCTAGGGAAATGCCAATCAAAACCACAATGAGATATCACCTTACACCTGCCAGAAAGGCTAAAGCCAAAAACACAAGAAATAACAAGTGTTGGCGAGGATGTGGAGAAAAGGGAGCCCTCTTACCCTGTTGGTGAGAATGTAAATTGGTGCAACCACTGTGGAAAAGAGTATGGAGCTTCTTCAAATTTAAGATTAGACATGCATTCCAGTGATTCCACTACTGGGTATTTACCCAAAGAAAACAAAAACACTAATTTGAAAAGATATACACACCCTTATGCTTAGAGCAACATTGTTTACAATAGCCAAGACATGGAATCAGTATATGCGTCCATCCACAGATGAATGGATAAAGATGTGATGTGTATGTATTCCACATAATGGGATATTACTCAGCCATGAAAATGAAAGAGATCTTGCCATTTGCAACAACATGCCTGGGCCTGGAGGGTATAATGTTAAGTGAAATAAGAAAAAAAAGGAGGGGGTGTTGAATGACCTGAAATTTGCTAAGAGAAAAGGGGACAGGATAGGGTAGGGCCCTCTAACCAAGCTCAAAGTCCTTAGCCAGGTGCCTGCTCACCAGCACTGAACTACATCACAGGGAGGATATCACCAGTGAAGGAAGAGGAGGAAGGCTGTGAGCTGCACGGTTTCCCGTGCCCAGCACTTAGTAGGCACTCTATATAGGGAGCACTTCTATAGAACTTACTGTGCACTGTGCATTGCGCTTTACATGGACTAACTCATTCTATCATCCCAAGACTCTATGAGAGAAACACTCTTGTTATCCACATTTTACAGATGTTAACATCGAGGCCCAGAGAAGGTAAGTAATCTGTCCAAGGCTATACAATACACCCCTTACTGTATAAACAAGTAAATCGTGGAGCCATTTTAAGTAAATGAGTGAGTGAAGGAAGGAAGAAAGGGACAAGAAAGGTCACTGGGGGCTGAGGAACTGGAAAGCGAGGTGAAGAACCAAGAAGATGGCCGTGTGTGTCTGACGTGTCTGGATCCAGTGGGCAGTGGAGCCCACCTTGCAGAAGGCTTATGCAACTCAATGGCTTTTCCTACAGAATGACCCAGCACAGCTGCTAACCCCAGGGAGTAGCTCCATACATCTCAGCTGCTCACTGTGCCTCTCTTTGCAAGGTATCTGCTGGAGCTACCCGCCTCTCCAAGTGCTCTGTGTGCTGCTCACCTGTCCATCTCTCCATTCACCCGCCTGTCCACCTGCTCGTCCTTCATTTCTCTGGTGTCCCAAGAGGATGCACCATGGATAAAAACCCAAGGATTCCTAATTGTCTCCCATGGGCCAGAAGTGGAGAGGGCATCACTTGATGAGAATTCTTCTCCATTACAAGGGTTCTGCCTCCCCAGAAGCCTCCTTCATATCCCAGGGGAGGGGCCAGGGAGCCAGGGAGCCGGCAGCCTCACCTCTCATTCTGCGAGCCGCTGAATTGACAAGAAAGAGCCTGCGTTCTGGGCAGCCACAGCTCGGGCACCTGGGCAAGGTGGAAGGCCTGAATGAGGAGGGACGGAAAGAGGGGGATCTCACCCTGGCCGGAAATGGTGTGAGAACGCCATGGAGCTGCAGACATGTGTCAAACCACTGGGCTGTTGAACCCAAAGGTACTTTCTGAGGCAACTGACGGGAAAAGTGCAAGTGCAGGCCTTATTCACATGGGATTAAAAAAAAGTTCTTTTGAGGGGCACCTGGGTGGCTCAGGTGATTAAGCCACTGCCTTCACTCGGGTCGGAGTCCTGGGATCGAGTCCCGCATCGGGCTCCCAGCTCTGCGGGGAGTCTGCTTCTCCCTCTGACCTTCTCCCTTCTCATGCTCTCTCTCATTCACTCTCTCTCTCAAATAATAATAAAAAAAAGTTCTCTTTTGTATATTCTTAACCATTTCTCTTCCTGCTCTGCCTGCTCCAATGCCCTCCTGCCTCTGTCCTCTCTCCCCCTTGGAGGTGTCCTCTTGGATGCAGGAAGACAGAGAGAGGGGAGACTTTCAGGGGCTCTGGGCGCCTGACTGGGAGAACTGGGCAGGCTTTGGCTGAGACGGGCTCCAAGGGCACCGAGAGGGATCAAGGCAGTGCTGAAACACAAGCCGGCAGACAGCTTGAGATGCAGGGCTGTGGGTTTTAAGTCTCTTTCACCGTGTTTGGGAGATACAAATAAAGGACTTGAGTAATGTTGAAGTTCCTTCTGGCCTCTGAAATGTTCTTTTCACCGTGACAATGCTCCAGGCCTAAAACCTATGGGTCACTGTTTTATAAACTGTGTTCTTTTCACTAATCTCATAACAAAGAAATCTTAAAAACACACACTTGC
>PITA01030389.1:0-15617 GCA_004023965.1 Spilogale gracilis | reverse complement strand
CTTCTCTCTAGCACAGGGCACCGGTCAGGGCACAAAGACTATTCCTGCCAACTTTGATCCTTACCTAACCTTTTAGGAGCCCCAAATGAAGTTTTTTCTAGTCTCCAGGTGAAGAAATATGTGCCACCCTCCCATCTCACAGAGTTGCTGGAAAAAAACCACCAAAAGGCAACATTGAAACATGTCATAGGACGCCTGGATGGCTCAGTTGGTTAAGCGACTGCCTTCGGCTCAGGTCATGATCCCGGAGACCCAGGATCGAGTCCCACATTGGGCTCCCTGCTCGGCGGGAAGCCTGCTTCTCCCTCTCTCACTCCACCTGCTTGTGTTCCCTCTCTGGCTGTGTTTATCTCTGTCAAATAAATAAATAAAACCTTAAAAAAAAAAAAAGAAACATGTCATAAGTGGGCACTGAGTTGCCATGGGTGAGTCTGTATGAGTCCAGCCTCTTCTTCCCACACTGGGAACCTGGCACGGAATGGGTCTCATTCTCTGTTTTCCTGTTCTTTCTTCCCAGGCCCCTCCCTCTTCTCAGTTAACCCTAGTCTGAGGCCTTGGGGATGTGCTGTCATATTTTAGATGCAGAGGAGTACTTCAGGTTAAGTGCTTACTTTCTCCTAATTCTGAACCTCACATGGTGGGAATTTCAAGTTAGCTGAAGGCCGATGTTAGAGATAATTCAGAGCAAAGAGCTCAGCTAGTGGTTCCTTGAAATCTCACTGTAGTAGCAACACTTTTCTCATTTATGAGCCTCTTAACATGCACTTTTCTTCCTTCGTTCTCTTTCTCCCTTCATTCCTTCCTCTTAAAAAAGAAAATTTATTTTTAGAGCAATTTTATGTTTACAACAAAATTGAGAGGGAGGTTCTGAGATTTCTCAAATGTACCCTGCCCCATGTATGCACAGCCTCCCCCCATTACCAGTATCACTCCTGGAAATGGTGTGTATGTGTGTGTGTGTATATGTGTGTGTGTGTGTGTGTGTGTGTGTGTGTGTGTGTGTGTGTGTGTGTGTGTGTGTGTGTGTGTTTTACGAAGGATGAACCTGCATTGACACATCATAGCCACCCAAAGTCTGCAGGTTACCTTAGGGATCACTCTTGGTGTTGTATGTTTTAGCAGTTTGACAAATGTGTAATGATATCCATCCATCATTATAATATCATACAGCATATTTTCACTGCTCTAAAAATCCTCTGTGCTCTGCCTCTTCATTTCTCTCCTTTCCCCACCCCAGGCAACCAACGATCATTTTATTGCCTCCATTTTGCCTTTTCCCAAATGCTGTGTGGTTGGAATCATACAGTATGGAGCCATTTCAGATTGGCTTCTTCCTCTCTTCCTTCCTTCCTGCCAAGATTTTATTTATTTGAGAGACAGAGGGAGCATGAGTGGAAGGAGGGGCAGAGGGAGAGGGAATCCCAGGCAGACTCCCTGCTGAGCACATAGCCCACATGGGGCTCAGTCTCAGGACCCTGAGATCATGACCGGAGCCAAAATCAAGAGTCAGATGTTTAGGGGCGCCTGGGTGGCTCAGTTGATTAAGCAACTGCCTTCGGCTCAGGTCATGATCCCGGAGACCTGGGATCGAGTCCCACGATCGAGTCCCTCAGGATCGAGAAGCCTGCTTCTCTCTCACTCCCCCTGCTTGTGTTCCCTCTCTGGCTGTGTTTCTCTCTGTCAAAATAAATAAAATCTTAAAAAAAAAAAAAAGTCAGATGTTTAACCAGCTTAGACACCCAGGCACCTCTCACTTAGTAACATATATTAAAGTTTCCTTCATTTCTTTTCATGGCTTGATAGCTTGTTTCTTTTTAGCACTGCATAATATACCATTGTCTGGGTGGGCCTCAGTTTATTCATTCACCCACTGAGGATATCATAGTTGATTCTACGTTTTGGCAATTATAAACTAAGCTTCTCTAAACATTTGTGTATAGATTTTGTGTGGATATAAGTTTTCAACTCCTTAGAATAAATACTAAAGACGATGATTGCTGGATCATATGGTAAGAGTATATTTAGTTTTAGGGCGCCTGGGTGGCTCAGTGGGTTAAAGCCTCTGCCTTCAGGTCATGTAATGATCTCAGGGTCCTGGGATCAAGGCCCATATCGGGCTCTCTGCTTTGCGGGGAGCCTGCTTCATCCTCTCTCTCTTCCTGCCTCTCTGCCTACTTTGTGATCTCTCTCTCTGTGTCAGATAAATAAATAAAATCTTAAAAAAAAAAAAAAAAAAGAGTATATTTAGTTTTATAAAAAACTATCAGTCTTCCAAAGTGGCTATACCATTTTGCATTCCCATCAGCAATGACTGAGAGTTCCTGTTCCTCTATATTCCTTTTTTTTTTTTTTTAAGATTTTATTTATTTATTTGACAGAGAGAGATCACAAGTAGGCAAAGAGGCAGGCAGAGAGAGGAGGAAGCAGGCTCCCTGCCAAGCAGAGAGCCCAATGTGGGCCTTGATCCCAGGACCCTGAGATCATGACCTGAGCCGAAGGCAGAGGCTTTAACCCACTGAGCCACCCAGGCGCCCTGCTCCATATTCTTGCCAGCATTTGGTGCTATCAATATTCTAAATTTGGGCCATTCTAATAGATGTGTAGTGGTATTTTGTTTTAATTTGCATTTCCCTGATGTCATATGATGTAGAGAATCTTTTTTTCTTTTCCTTTCTTTGTAAAATAGCACAGAGGGGAGGGGCTAAGGAGAGGGAGAGAATCTGAAGCAGGCTCTACACCAGGCTTGATCTCAAAACCCTGAGATAATGACCTGAGCTGAAACCAAGAGTCTGATGGTTAACAAACTGAGCCACTCAGGAGCTCCTGAAGAATCTTTTCATATGCTTATTTGCCATCTGTATATTTTTATTGGTACAGTATTTGTTAAGATTGTGGGGCACCTGGATGGCTCAGGTAGTTAAGGGACTGCCTTCAGCTCAAGTCATGATCCCGGAGCCCCGGGATCCAGCCCCACATCGGGCTCCCTGCTGGGTGGGAAGCCTGCTTCTCCCTCTCTCAGTCCCCCTGCTTGTGTTCCCTCTCTGGCTGTGTTTCTCTCTGTCAAATAAATAAATAAAATCTTTTTTTTTTTTTTAAAAGATCTTCAACCCATTTTTAGTCAGATAGTTTATTTTCTTATTTTGTTGAATTTTAAGAGTTCTATATAGGGGCGCCTGGGTGGCTCAGTTGGTTAAGCAACTGCCATCAGCTCAGGTCATGATCCAGGAGACCTGGGATCCAGCCCCACATCGGGCTCCCTGCTCGCCCTGAAGCCTGCTTCTCCCTCTCTCACTCCCCCTGCTTGTGTTCCCTCTCTGTCTGTGTTTCTCTCAGTCAAATAAATAAAATCTTAAAAAAAAAGAGTTCTATATGTATATAGGTAATGGTCCTTTATCAGATACAGGTATACTTGGAGATATTATGGGTTCCATTTGAGACCACTAGAGTAAAGTACCACAATAAAGCAAATCAAATGAGTTTTTTGGTTTTCCAGTGCATATAAAACTTGTTTATACTATACTAGAGTCTACTAAGTTTGCAATATCTTTATGTCTAAAAAGGTGCATACCCTAATTAAAAAATAATTTCTTGCTAAAACCCCTTAATTATCAGCAGGGTTTTCACCAAGTTGTAATCTTTTTGCTGATGGAGGGTCTTGCTTTAATGTAGATGGCTGCTGACTCATCAGGACTGTTGAATGTTGGGGTGGCTATAGCACTTTATTTAAATAATATAAAATTGAAGCTTACTGCATCCATTGACTCCCTTTGACAAGTGATTCCTCCGTACAGATGATGCTGTTTGATAGCACTTAACCAACAGTCAAACTTATAAAATTGGAGTCGATCCTCTCAAACCCTGCTGCTGCTTTATCAACTAAGTTTATGTCATATTCCGTTTGGTCATTTAAACAATCTTTACAGCATCTTCACCTGGAGTAGATTCCATCTCAAGAAACCACAAGAAGCAACTCTTTGCCCATTGAAGTTTTATCACGAGATTATAGCAGTTCAGTTTCATCTGCAGGCTCTACTTCTAATCCTAGTTCTCTTGCTATTTCTACCACATCTGCAGTTACTTCCTCCGATGACATCATGAACCCTTCACTTCTCCATGAGGGTTGGAATCAACTTCTTCTAAACTCCTGTCAATGGTGATTTTTTTTTTTAGACTCTTCTCATGAATTAAAATGTTCTTAGGGGCATCTAAAATCGTAAATCCTTTCCAGAAAGTTTTCAATTCAATTTGCCCAGACCTATCAGAAGAAATCACTGTCTATGACAGATATCGCCTTATGAAATTTATTTCTTCATTTAAAAGACATTAAAGTCAAAATTCCTCCCCAACCCATGGGCTACAGGATGGATATATGTTAGCAGGCATACAAAAACATTCATTTCATTGTACACCTCCATCAAAACCCTTGGGTGACTAGATGCATTGCCAATGAGCAGTAATATTTTGAAAGGAATTTCTTTTCTGAACGGTAGTTCTCAACAGTGGGCTTAAAATACTCAGTAAACAGATGTGCTGTCATCAGACTTTATTGTTGCATTTGTAGAGCACAGGCAGAGTAGATTTAGTTCAATTCTTATGGCAGGATTTTTTTTTTTTTTTTGAAAGTGATCAGTGGCTTCAACTTAAAGTCACCAGCTGTCTTAGCCCCTAATAAGAGTCATCCTGTCCTTGGAAGCGTTGAAGCCAGGAATTGAGTTCTAGCTGTGAAAATCCAAGTTGGGATCTTCTTCCAATAGAAGATTGTTTTGTCTACACTGAAATTGATGTTTACTGTAGCCACCGTCATGGGTTACCTTAGCTACATGTTCTGGATGACCTGGCGCTGCTTCCACATCTGCACCTGCTGCCTCACCTGGCACTTTGATGTCATGAAGGCAACATCTTTCCTTAAACCTCATGAGCCAACCTCTGCTAGCTTCCAACTTTTATTCTGCATCATCCTTACCTCTTTCAGACTTCACAGAATTGAAAAAAGAGAGGGCCTTGCTCTGGATTATGCTTTGGCTTAGGGGAATGTTGTGGCTGGATTGATCTATACAGACCACTCAAACTTTCTCTATATCAGCAATAGGGCTTCCTTTCATTTGAACACTTAGAGGCCATTATGGGTTACTAACTGACCCAATTTTATTATTATTGTGTCTCAGGGAATAGGAAGGCCTGAGGAGAGGGACAGAGATGGGAGAGTGGATAGGCAGTAGATCAGTCAGAACATACACATTTATCAATTCAGTTTGTCATTTTATATAGGTGCAATTTGTTGCACCCCAAAATAGTTACAATAGTAACATTAAAAATACTGATCACAGATCATCGTAACAAAAATAGTAATAGTAAAAAGGCTTGAAATACTGTGAGAATTAGCAAAATGGGTTGCAGAGACACAAAGGAAGCCAATGCTGTTGGGAAAATGGCACTAATAGAGTTGCTCAGTGCAAGGTTCATAATAAATGCATTATCTGTGAAGCACAATATAACAAAGCCCAGTAAAATGATAAATACGTCTATGTCTTTTGCAAGTATTTTCTTCCAGTCTGTGATTTGTCTTTTAACTCTCTTGATATTGTCTTTTGCAGAGCAGTGGAAGTTTTTAATTTTAATGAAGTCCAGTTAACCAATTACCTCTTTTATGGCTTGTATCTTTGGTGTTATATCTAAAGTCATCACCATACTGTAGGTCATTTAGGTTTCCTCCTATGTTATATTTCCTCCTATGTTATATTTCCTCCTATGTTATATTATCTATTTGGAGTTCATTTTTGTGGAGGCTGTGAAGTCTGCATATAGATTTATTTTATTTTTTATTTTGCATGTGTGGATGTCCAGTTTTTCCAGCAGCATTTCTTGAAAAGACGATCTTTGCTCCACTGTATTTCTTTTGCACATTTGTCAAAGATCTGTCCACTGTATTTATGACGTTGTACTATTGGGTTCTATATTCTGTTCAATTGATCTATTTGTATATTCTTTCGCCCGTAATAAACTGACAGATTCCTATAGTTTAATAATAAATCTTGGTAGCAGTAGTGTCAGTCCTCCAACTTTGATCTCCTGAAATATTGTATTGGTTATTCTGGTCTTTTGCCTCTGCACATCAACTTTAGAATCAGTCTGTCGATATCCATACAATAACTTCGTGGGACTTTGATTTGGATTGCACTGAATCTGCAGATGAAGTTGGGAAGAACCGACAACATTGTTTAGTCTTCCTCTTCATGACATGGAATATCTCTCCATTTGCTTAGCCCTTCGATTTTGTTTATCAGAGTTTTGCAGTTTTCCTCATATAGATCTTGTACATATTTTGATAGATTTATACTTAGTATTTCAATTTTTTGGGTGCTAATGTAAATGATATTGTGCTTTTAATTTAAAATTCCATTTGTATCTTGTTGGGCTTTGTGTATTAACCTTGTGTCCTACATCTGCCTTTCCCCTTCATCAGATATTTCTGAATGTCTACCATGTGCCAGGCATGCTCTAGCAGCACAATTCCTCCACCAGAAACTCAGTTTAGTGAGCAAGGTAGATAAATAAATATAAAAATTGAAAAGATATGTTATTATAAGAGTTTTATGAAAGAGGTCCTTCCATAGGAGTCTTGTGGGCCAGAAAAGACTTTTTGGAGAGGTATGAAGTGAGTCTTACGGGATGAGCCTTACATCAAGTGAAGGAGCAGGGTGTTGTAGACAGAAGATGACAGAGGAGATTGAATGAGAAACAAGATGAGTTTTCAGGGATTTCTGTGTGATTGAGTAGCAAGAGATAGGGCTGGAGGGATAAGTGGGGTCATGCTATTGCATCCCTTGTTAGGGACCTTGCTTTTTATCCTACAGATCAGTGATTTTTTTAAAAAATATTTTATTTATTTATTTGACAGAGAGAGAGAGATCACAAGTAGGCAGAGAGAGAGGAGGAAGCAGGCTCCCTGCTGAGCAGAGAGCCTGATGCGGGCCTCAATCCCAGGACCCTGATGAGATCATGACCTGAGCTGAAGGGAGAGGCTTTAACCCACTGAGCCACCCAGGCACCTGACAGTTATATCTTATATCAGCCTCAGCTTTGCAGATCTTTGATGTCTGAGTTTTGTTTGTTTTTGTTGTAAGTGGCGAGATAGTTTTGATTCACAGAGATAAATAGTTGCAAGTGGTGACAGTTTTAAAATGTTATCCGGGAATCTCAGGATATTGTACTATATAAAGAGATGGAAGAAAAGTTTTGGTGCTTAGGTATACACAAAACTGAAATTCTAGTTTGGGTCACTGTGAGGATGATGTTTTCAGCAACTAAAACTGAATATACCAGAGGGTAATTTTCAGGAGGAAAAAAAAAAAAAAGATGAGTTCATTTTTTGACATTTTGTGTTTAAGGATTTTTTTTAAAATCAAATATAGGAATCTTCTAAACATGGAAAAATTGGTTCATCAGAAGTTGAACATGAATAATATATTATTTTAGAATTATGTGACCTCATTTTTCTCTGATCTCTCTGGACTGCTTTTGATAAAATTTTAATGGTTCATTTAAGAAGCTCTTCACTTTTGTAAATTCACACAGCTGCCCAGCCTGTGGTTCAGAATTCTGCTGCTTCAACATTTCAAATTTCTTGACTTGGCTACAGATGCATTCAGACCAATGTCATTTTATATTTAACAGAATTGGAATAGTTCACAGAGATTCTTGTGTCCTTTCTGATTACAACACATATCACAGCTAGGTCATGCTACTCCCTCAGTCAAGCTGACTTCAAATGTATTTATTTAGTGAATGGCTTGTTACAGAGCAGAATATTCTTAATATTTCTCTGTGGTACCATCACCATCCATTTATTCATTTACTTAGTATTCCTCTGGTGGAAATAGATGCTAGGTTCTAATGAGATTCTGAAGATAAATTATTGTGTTAATTTGCTAGAGCTGCCCTAACAAAGAACCACAGACTGGGCAGCTAAAAAACAGAGATTTATTTCTTACACTTGTGGAGGTTTGCCATCCAAGATCAAGGTGTCTTGGATCAAGGTGAAGGTTTAGTTTCCCTTGAGGCCTCTCTCCTTGTTTTGTGGATGGCTGCCCCCTTGCTACCTCTTCATGAGTTTTTTTCTCTGTGAGTTCAACTCTCTGGTATCTCCTTGTGTGTCCAGATTTGGTCTCCTTGTAAGAACACCAGTCAGATTGGATAAGGGCCCACACTAATGGCCTCATTTAACTTAGTCATCTCTTTAAAGATCTTATCTCCAGACACTGTCACATTCTGAGGCACTGGGAGCTTGGGCTTTAACAGGAATTTTAGGAGACATGGTGCAGTCCACAGCAATGGTTAACTGTTCTGCCTTGTGTCTAACAAAAAAGACAAAACTGACCTCAAAAGATTCAGGTTTTCTCTTTCGCTTTGTGACTTCTCTTTTCATTTGTATTTTGATGAAACTTGGAGCCAGTCTTTCCCTCCCACATAGGAAAAAGGAAGACGAGGTCTTCTCTCTATAAGGCCTCATAGATAATGCGATATTTCCCAGTCTTTTCACTGTCTGAATACATAGGAGGGATGTTACCCAGCCACAACTAATGAATGGCTTACTAAGAGCTTGAGCTGTTGAATCCCTTTTTCAAAAGCTGTATGATTTGCCCAAAGTCTTATTTTCTCTAAGGATACTGTCTCTACTTCACCATAGATGCCAACAATACCATTTCCTAAGAAGAGAGAAGTTTGTTTTTCTGTTCGGTAACAGCCCACAGTGAAGTAGTACATGGTGGATGGAAGCTCAGTCCATCCTCGATATATAGCTTCTATCTCTGCGTTCATGATCTGGGTTCTATTTCTTGGCATCACATCTGCATCCCATCCATAGGAACAGAAAAAGGAGCAAGAAAACTGCAACTGTATTTTTCGTTGAGACATGGCTTGGCATATAAGATCACATATATCATATTGATAAAAAAAATCATACAGATGTATCTAGTTGCAAGGATGGTGGGGAATATAATCTATAACTAACTGGCCTGGGGACAGCTAAAACATGGGGTTTAATTATTGAACAGAAGAATGACTACTGGGTGCCTGGGTGGCTCAGTGGTATAAGCCTCTGTCTTTGGCTCAGGTCATGATCTCAGGGTCCTGGGATCGAGGCCCACATGGGCTCTCTGCTCAGCAGGGAGCCTGCTTCCTCCCCTCTCTCTGCCTACTTGTGATCTCTCTCTCTGTAAAAAAATAAATAAAATCTTTAGAAAAAGAAGAAGAAGAAGAATGACTACTGTTTTATGGCTTCGTTTGGGTTTCTACAAAAGCAGATGTAGGTAGGTAGCAAGGATGTAGGTACTTCATCTACATTTACCAAATGGCTGATGGTACTGACCCTAGGAAGCAGAGGTGAAGGAGTGGAAAGAGGAGACAAGGAAAGGAGAAAGTCAATAAAGGGTATGCTACCCAAATGGAAACAAAGGCCTGTTTACTCTGGGGATCATCCATAGAACCAGATAGAACGTACCTCAGAATTATCCCAGTGAAGGACAAGGGAGCTGGGAAATTCATCCCCTCCCACCCTTATCATTTATTAATACCTATGAACCTCCATGTTGTGTCCCTGCTTTGACTATGTAAGTATGGTGTTGGGGACTCTAGGGGACACTACGTTACCCCTTGGAAGCAGAGCACTTGCAACATGCAGGCAACTGTCCATTAGTGATGATCACTAATGTCAGATGGGCAGAGGAGACGCAGCACAGGACATCTCAGGCATCTATTCCTGTGTGGAACTCACCCCCCACAGCTCTTGTTCTAGATATTGGAGCAATAGGTAATCCTAAATGAGGAGAGAAACACTGGCTCAGATTACTCTGGGAGGGAAAACATGCTTTGGTCTAGAGGTAAGGAAATAACAGAAGAGACTTTGATGATTAGGGATGAGATTTCATGCTGGGAAATTGTGGGAGCTACAGTGCTGGTATGAGTTATTTGGGACCCACCCTGAAAGACCTTGAGTGCCCTCTGAGAGGTTTAAACCAAATATAATAAACAAGTGTAAGGTGCTGAATTTGTAATGTGTATTGCGTCAGGTGATTGGGAGAACATAGAGGCAGAAGACTGGATTTGAGTTGATTGTAGTGATCTAAACATGGAATGATGAAAACTGGCCCTAAGGTGGCATTAGTATGGAGAAGGCAAGAAAAGACAGGTCAAAAAGAGATAGAGAGGGATATGGGGGAGAAGGGGAAGTAGGAGGTCAAAGAAGGTAAAGGAAAGAGGGGCACCTGGGTGGCTCAGTTGGTTAAGCGACTGCCTTCGGCTGGGGTCATGATCCCGGAGACCCGGGATCGAGCCCCACATCTCACTGTCAAATAAATAAAATCTTAAAAAGAAAATTTAAAAAAAAAGGTAAAGGGAAGGAAGCAAAATGACAAAAGAGGGGAGAGGAGTGGAGATTGGTGTGAGGAGCAATGACTACATTTGTTTCCATGACATGGCTTTAAAGTTAAAAAATTTAAATGTAAAAAAAAAAATCAAGTAATATAAAACTTTTTAGCCAGAAAACATCCTTGGATAAGCTTAGGAAAGAGAGTCAGGGTGGTGGCAATTCCATTCATCATGAAGGTTATTATTATTATTTTTTAAGATTTTATTTATTTATTTGACAGAGAGAAATACAGCCAGAGAGGGAACAGAAGCAGGGGGAGTGAGAGAGGGAGAAGCAGGCTTCCCATTGAGGAGGGAGCCCAATGCAGGGCTCAATCCTGGGTCTCCAGGATCATGACCTGAGCCGAAGGCAGTCGCTTAACCAACTGAGCCACCCAGGCACGCCCCTATCACTCCATTTATAATATAAATTATCATTAATTTTCCCCTGAATTATGTAAGAGTTAGTTGCATATATTATATCCCTTAAATGCTTATTTCCTAAGAAAAAGGACATTCTCTTACATAGTTACAGCACAGTGATCACACTCAGGAAGTTTAATATTATGATCTAATATACTGTCATTCAAATTCTACCATTTGCTTGATAATGTGTTCTAGTATCCATCCCGCTCCCAGCCTCCAATATCCAGTACAGGGCTACACATTGCATTTAGTTGTCATGTCTCTTTTAATCTTTGTATTAGTTACCTATTGCTGCATAACAATTACTCCAAAACTTTATCTTAAAATAATGAACAATTGATTTTCTCATAGTTTCTGTTGGACAGGAATCCAGGTGAAGCTATCTTGGGTGTTTCTGCCTTAAGGTCCTCCACAAGGCTGCAATTACGGTGTCAGGCAGGGCTACAGTTTCATCTGAAGGCTTGACTGGGAAAGGAGTCCGAGCTCCAAGGACCTCCAAGGTCACTCATATGATCTTTTGCAGCATGCAGTTGCTCCTGGATTGTTGGACTGAGGGTCTCAGTTTCTCACTGGCTGTGGGCTGAAGGTATCTTTCTGTTCCTTATGCCATGGACATCTTAATAGTGTAGCTTATGTTGGGAGCAGCTGGCTCATGGCTGTTGGCTTCCATCAGAGCAATTCAGAGAGTAAGAGGCTGAGCAAGACATGAGTAGTCTTCTGTAAACTAATATTGAAATTGGCTTCCATCACTTTTACTGTATTCAGTTCAGTAGAACTGAATCTGTAGGGCTAGCCCACCCTCCAGGGCAGGGAACTATAAAGGGTATGAATATCAAGAGGCAGGGATAATTTGCGACCATATTTTAGAGACTATGTACCACGGTCATTTTTAATCTGGAACAATTTTTCTTTGTCCAATTCATCACATTGGAGAGTAAAGGTCAGTTATTTTATAGAATACTAATATGGGTTTGTCTTATGTTTCCTCATAATTCAAATTTAGGTTATGCATTTTTGACAGAGATATTATGACATTACTGTATGTCCTTCTCAGTGCATTTTATCAGAAGTCACATGATCCAGTTTGTCCCATGACTGGTGTTGTAAAATCTGATTACTTGATTCAGATGGTGGACACCAAGTATCTCAACAGCAAGTTTACCATTTTTTTCTTTGTAATTTCAAATACTGTGTTTTTCGGTTCTACAATTCTCACTTGGATTTAAAAATACTTTTTATTTCTCTGCTGAGATTCTCTTTTGTTTACTTCACTGAGCATAGTTAAAATAGCTCTTTAAAATCTTCTTTAGTTTATTGAATGTCGTTTTAATAGCTCCTTAAAGTCTTTGACAGATAATTCCCATGTCTGGGTCATTTTAGCATTGAGGCTGTAATATTTTCCCCTTGAGAATGTCCCTCATCATATTTTCCTGGTTTTTCATATGCCAAGTGATTTTTGAAGTACATGTGGTCATTGTGATGGTTATGTTGTAAAGATTTTAAACCTGGTTTTATTCATTTGAAGAATGCTGTTGTTTTTATTTTGTAGAATAATTTGATTAGACTTAAAGAGCAAATTCTGCCTCATTTGTGGAGATTGGAAGTGAAAATCTTGACAGTACAATTTTGTTCTTGTTTTTGTTGTTGTTATTATTATTTTATTTTATTTATAGCTTGAGCCACAAGCTTTTTGGAGTCTGAGCCATTATAGATGGTTTTGAGGTCAGCCATAAATTGGAATAAGGATATTTGTTACAGAATCAGGTTGCTACATCCCTGGCTGTCTCCCTTCTGTGAATTCCCTCTTACTCTCTGCAGGCTTTAGTTACCCTGACTTTTATTCCTGGGTCCACAGGCCAGAAGTACCTCTGTGGGGAGGTAATTTGAAATGACGTATTTATTTGTGTTTATTATCAGTAAGCATTCATGAGTTCAACTGTATGATGAGTGATTTGTTTATTAAACTATGTTGTTCTGTAATTATGACATCTTCATTGAATTTAGTTTTGTAATCTCTCTTAAATAATTTTTAATAATCTAATTATTAAATTAAATAAGTTAATTAATTCATAATTAATAATTTAAGTTAGATCATTAATTTAAAAATAAATTCTCATGCCTTTTCCATTGAGTCATGATGTTACTGAGCAAATTTTATCATAAGAGTTGTGTTTTTGAATTAAGAAGTAATTCTGAGGGGTTCCTGGGTGGCTCAGTCCGTTGTGTCTGACTCCTGCCCAGGTTATGATCTCAGGATGCTGGGATGGGGCCCCATATTGGGCTCCACAGTCAATGGGGAGTCTGGTTCTCCCTCTCCCTCTCTTTCTGCCCCTTCTCCCACTTATCCTGTCTCTCTCAATTAAATAAAATCTTTTAAAAAAAGAATATATTCTGAGAGTTGATAATCTTACTATTGAACAGTAAGATAACATAATATATAATAAGAGAATCATGTGGTTTATCTAGTTTTTTATTGTATGTACTCATTAAAATAGTCTTTGGCAATAGTAATTGTGAATTACCATCTTCAGAGTAACATTTACTAAATATTGATCACTTCATACATGATTTATAAACCACAAACTGTGTAGTTTCTAAGTATTGTTCTAAAAGGATCATAATCAATTCTGTGTCATGCACACATATTTGGGTCTGATTTACAGAAAGGAGTCTTTTCTCATGTATATCTACTAAATGATATGTAGAAGTAATGTTAGAAAATGTTTTAAGGGGCACCTGGGTGGCTCAGTTGGTTAAGCAGCTGCCTTCGGCTCAGGTCATGATCCTGGAGACCCGGGTTCGAGCCCCACATTGGACTGCCTGCTCGGCGGGAAGCCTGTTTCTCCCTCTCTCACTCTCCCTGCTTGTGTTCCCTCTCTCGCTGTGCTGTGTCTGTCAAATAAATAAATAAAATCTTTAAAAAAAAAAAAAAGAAAATGTTTTAAGAAAGCTCATTAGGACAGATATATAGCTTCTGTGGCAAGGCAAGTTATTGAAATACTAACTTAAGATTTGTTCTTGTTGCTATAGTTATTTTATACCCCACCCTTCCAAAATGGCAACGCAACTGGCATTTGCATTGCTGGATCAATAGTCAAAGTTCTCTGTTATGTAGAAAACAGTTCCCTTGAGGTTTGTTTGTTGAAGGTTGAGTTTGGGGCTGGATTGTGCCAGTGGTGTTGTTTCTAGGGTTAAGAGAGGTGGAGATGAGGGGCGCCTGGGTGGCTCAGTTGGTTAAGCCACTGCCTTCAGCTCAGGTCATGATCACGGAGATCCGGGATGGAGTCCCACATCGGGCTCCCTGCTCAGCGGGAAGCCTGCTTCTCCCTCTCTCACTCCCCCTGCTTGTGTTCCCTCTCTGGCTGTTTCTCTCTGTCAAATAAATAAAATATTTTTAAAAAAGAGAGAGAGAGAGAGAGGTGGAGATGAGTTGCTCTAGGGAGGTGTTTGGGCATTTGGCCGATTCCGATTCTGTGATTCTGTGAGCTCCCGTTTGGTGCTCCTGGGTGATAGGAAGATCACTGATAGCAATAATGGGCTGGTGCTTCAGGGAGGCTTCCTCTTCTGTGAGGCTCTCAGGCTCACGACAGGGCTGTTCACCTCCAAAGGACTGGGTGGACTTAGACAGTTGCCACATGAACTGTGTCTACAGAAATCTGAAGATGGGAGACATGTTTTCTAAATGTTCTGGAATACACAAGATGCTTAGAATTTTTACAGGACCAAAAGGATAATAGAAACTTTTGAACACAAGATTAGGGATTAGATTTTACTAGATGAGGAAAAAAATAATAGTTATGCTACAATCTTACACCTGAGGGCTTTGTGGTAAAATTAATAATTATTACACCTTCATGGAAGCTATATGGAAGTCATAATAGACATTTATTTGTACCAGTTATCTGAGACTAATCCTTCAAGTTCTGAGGACTATGACATTGTGGTATAAATAGAAATTTGGTGGGCGCCTGGGTGGCTCAGAGGGTTGAGCCTCTGCCTTCGGCTCAGGTCATGATCTCAGGGTCTGGGATTGAGTCCCACATCGGGCTCTCTGCTCAGCGGGGAGCCTGCTTCTCCCTCTTTCTCTGTCTGCCTCTCTGCCTATTTATGATCTCTCTGTCAAATAAATAAATAAAATCTTAAAAAAATTAAAAAAAAAAGAAATTTGGTATGTCATTGATGTAGTAAGAAGAATTGCTGTGTTTGCCTGGAGCTTCAAGACTGCTGATCAGCCGAGACGGCTGTAATCTTGTAATCACAAGTAACCTTGGTTAATTGGGTTAGTGAATTCTTCCCTAGTGGGCAGGAAACGTCTGTTAGCTGGAACGCTTTAGTCTTGGGAAGCCTTGAAATGAATTGTGTATTTTAACATTTAAGAACTTCAGATTTACACTATTAATAAGCTTACTAGGTGAATAAGTATTAGGAAGATTTTTTTGTGTTAAATCAAACTATTGAGATGTTTAAAAGCATAGAGACTATACACACACATATACACACATCCACATATATATATATTTTTTTAAATTTTTTAAAAGTTTTATTTAAGTAATCTCTACATCTAACATGGGACTCGAACTCGAACCCCAAGATCAAGAGTCTCATGCTTCTTTGACTGAGCCAGCCTGATGCCCCAAAAAGCATACAGAATATATTAATTAATGCAGTGTAACATGTTTGAAGCTATTTACGTATTCAAGGGTATATGTGATATCAAACATAATTCAAAGAACTCTTAAAAGTTCCTGTTAAGGGCGCCTGGGTGGCTCAGTGGGTTAAAGCCTCTG
>PITA01030388.1:0-16587 GCA_004023965.1 Spilogale gracilis | reverse complement strand
TATATCAGACACTATCTAGGTGGATTGGTCTTTGGAAGGTTTTGGAGCAACCAGAGTTCACCACTTTTTGCCGATGTTCTTTGTCTCTCGTGGCGGTCCAGAAGTGGGAAATATCACATTTCAGGCTGGTTTCATGGGTGTTCACGGTGGTCTTGTAGTGGTTTTTTTGTTGGAATTCAGCTCTCTTCAGGGAACTCCCCGAAATGCGGTCACCTGGCCTTCCGCCATCTTGACCCTCCTCGAGATTCTTAAAATAATTTCTTAAGATAGCAATGCAAACATGAGGGAAATATATTCATTTTTGAAAAAAACAATAAAAATAAAGAAATTAAAAACAAAGATTAGAATTGAAATATGAAATTTGCCTTTCATCCAATATCTGATAACTACTGTAATCTAGTACATTCATTAAATGTTCAACAAATTAAGTAGTCTATTAAGTACCAGATTTTGTAATCAGGCCACAGGAAAACAAGTCCCCATTATCACAAAGCTTATAGTCTAGTGGAAAGAAGCAGGCAATAAAAAGATACACTGACAACACATGCTATGTTAGTACTGCTATAAGAAATGTAAATTGGAAAAAAGGGCCAGGGAGGGCAGGGATGGAAGGTGGGAGTGCTTTTTTAGGAGTTTTCAGTAGGGTCATCTCTACTGGGGTACCAATCGAACTAACTGATGCATAACTGTGGGTCAGATGATGAAGGAAGAGCATTCCACGAATAGGAAACTGTACAGTAGTTTTTGGTCTGTGAACAGCAAAGAGGCCAGTGTGTAGAGGGCATCATATGAAGGGAATTGTTAAGAGGAAATGAGATCAAGTTGGAAGAGAGTGGTGGAAAGGAGGTCAGATCTTGCAGGGCTGCATAGGTCCTGATATAGCCCAGTCTTCTCATATGCAGCTTACAATACTGTATACTCTGTATGTATGTGAGGCATGCATACCTACACACATATTTGTGTACATATGTATATAGGCTTTTATTTAGCTATTATAAAATACAATACTGTTCATATGCAATTTCCCTAGAATTTAAAAATATAAAAGTAACTTTGCTCATGGTGAACTCATTTTAAATATTGACAGATGCTAAAGAATTCCTTCAAAACAAGTTGGACTGACTCTCACCAGAAAAATATTAAAATAGCCATTTCTCAAAATCCCCAACAACACTAGATGTCATTGGTCTTTGGCATTTTTGTTGGTCTCATGGTGAAATGGTACTTTATTGCACATTATAGTTGATCTTCATTAATGTATTTCTATGCTCTTTGAAATATGCCTTGTGTGAATTTTCTGTTTATATATATACATTTTTGCTGTATTATACTTCCGTTTTCAGGAATATTTATTTAGTTATCTTTGTTTTGCCTCCCTTGCTCTCATCTCAATCCTGATTTAACCAATGTCAACAGACAGATGTGTATCCCTTTCTCAGCTTCCTCCCCGTTCAATAAAAACATATGTGACCTATTTTCAAACATATATATATATGTATATATATATGTATATATATATATATTTGTTTGATTTTCATTTATTTAAATAGTCCAGAAAATGTACTGCATAGAGAAAAAAAGTAGATTAGTGGTTGCCTGAAGTTGGGGCCAGGAATGGGGATTAATTACAAATGAGCATGAAGCATATTATTTGGGGAATGAAAATGTTCTAAAACTGATTTATGATGATGGCTGTACCATTCACTAAAGTTACTAAGAAACATTGAATTCTACATTTCAAAGCAATGAGTTTTATATGTATATTATATCTCAAGTTGGTTTAAAAAAAGAATTATACACATTACTTAGCAACTTTTTTCAAATAATGTATCACTGATGTCCCTACAGGTTATTTGTCTCAAAGTCAGACTTTCTTGTACTTTTTGTACACACATACACATACATGCACAGATTCACATATGACTTTATATCACTTAGACCATATATAGACTTTAATTTGGGCACATATCTTTGCATCTCAATTTTACCACAGAAGAGCAATATAACAAAGTTCTGAAAGCAAAACAAAATCAGTAAACAAAACAGATTAAGAAAAAATGTATGTTGCAATGCATTTAACAAATAAAATGCTAATATATTTAATATACAGAGTGCTTAAAAATTGACAAGAAAAAGACAAACCAACAGAAAAATGAATAAAGGATAATAAGTAAGTCTCCGAAAATCAAACCCAAATGGCCCCAGATACATGAAATAATACATAAGCTTAATGAAAATCAAAATAATATAATAAATTAATAATAAAATGTTAACTTATATGCCTTATGTTGACAGGAATAAAAAAGAGCATTAGCAATGGATAAAGAAGATGTGGTACATATATACAATGGAATACTATGCCTTCATCAGAAAGGATGAATATCCAACTTTTGTAGCAATATGGACTGGACTGGAAGAGATTATGCTGAGTGAAATAAGCCAAGTAGAGAAAATCAAGTATCACATGGTTTCACTTACTTGTGGTGCATAAGGGATAACCTAGAGGACAGTAGGAGAAGGAAAGGAAATGGGAAGTAGGGTAATCCAGGGAGAGAAACGAAACAACAGAGACTTTGGACACAGAAACAAACTGAGGGACTTGGAGGGAGGGGGGGTGGAGGGATGGGAGAGCCTGGTGGTGGGTACTGGGGACACGTATGGCATGGAGCACTGAGTGTGGGGAATGGGGAATGAATCTTGGAACACTGGGAAAAATATTTAAATTTAAGTAACAATTAAAAAAAAGATCATTAGCATTTATTACTGCTGGATATATACGGAAAATGTACTACCAATATTTCTGAATTATTAAAGTGGTTTTGAAAAGTAGTTTGGAAAACCTATTATTTGGAATTTATTCCCAAGATATAAAACATGAGAAGGATATATCACAAGGATTCACTGTAGTGTTGTACTTAGCATGAAAAAAACCTTGAAGCAATAAGAATATTGAATAAATTATGGTACATATCAATTAGGTTTTGCCACATTTATTTTATATTTAGCCACCTTATTAAATTTCTCATTTTCATGGTATACAGTCCTAGTTAGCAATAAGATATCTTTTTTCCACATTTATTCATGTTACTCTCTTTTCTTATTACATTCGCCAAAATGTCTATGAGTAAATTCAATAATAGTAATTATCCCAAGTTCTAATATTTATTGATATGGTTTTAGTGTTTCATCAGTAATAATATTGCTGTTAGCTTTTGGTAAATATTCCTACTCATATTTAGAAAGTTTTATTACATTTATAGGTTTCTACTTTAATGGAAAGTGCCTGTCAGTTTTATTATATACTTTTGAAGCATTCATTTATTGATATGATTATATGATTTTTCTTCTTTGATGCACTGAATTGTGTTGGTAGATTCCTGCTATTAAACCACCCTCACATTCATATACTAATTATTTTGTTGCACTAAATCTTGGAGTGATTGTTTCAGAACAAATTTGTGAAAGGTAAACTTTCTGAATATTTTTTATATTCAAAATGTGTTTATTTTGTACCCATAATTAATAATACAGAGAGTTTCTAGATTCAGAAATATTTTGTTTCAGAACACTGAAGATATTGCTCACTTACCTTTAAACTTTGATTCTGTCAATGATATGTCAGATAACAATCTGACTTTAATTTCTTTTGGGATTTTTATCTTAATATATAAAGTAACAAAATTTTCACAAAGGCAGTGTCTTTGTGTAAATCTTTTTTCAATAATTTTTCTTACTACCTGCCATAACTCCTTTTAATCTCAAGATTCAAGTCTTTCAACAATTTGGGAATATTTTCTTCTAGTTTTGTATATATGTCCTCCATTTCCCCTTTTCTCATTTTCTGCAGCTCCTTTTAATTGTAATTAGAATTCCTTGATTAAGTATCTATGACTAATTCTTTTAACATACTTTTATTTAGCTTTTGCTCTTCATTCAGTGAAATATCATCTGTTTATTTTATAGATCACTGATTCAGTCCTCAGCTCTGTCTGCTGTATTCATCAGTTCTACTGACTTAAAAAAAAATATTTTGGGGGGTGCCTGGGTGGTTCAGTTGGTTAAGCGACTGCCTTCGGCTCAGGTCATGATCCTGGAGACCGGGGATCCAGTCCCACATCGGGCTCCCTGCTCAGCGGGAAGCCTGCTTCTCCCTCTCTCACTCGCCCTGCTTGTGTTCCCTCTCTGGCTGTGTTTCTCTCTGTCAAATAAATAAAATCTTTAAAAAAAAATATTTTTGTGAACATATTTTAAGTCCCAACTCATTCTTGTCCACTCATAGACCCTTTCCAAAGCAAAGTGTTTTTATTTAATGTATGCTAATCTGCCTTTGAGTTATACCAAATCTCATTGATCATCTGTGTTCATTCTGGCATACATTTCTTTTGCCATTGTGCAGATCACCAAGGGTCCCCAACTTCTAAACAGCAAAGTTCACTGTTTGGTCACTGTAAGGTGAGGAATGCATTGACTGGCTGGCTTTGTTTCCCTTCTTGAGCATATAATGGGCCTAGAAAATAGCAATACCCCTCACCTATACCCAAACATACAAAAACACTTCTCAGTTTTTCACCTTTCAAAACCAAGTTGACTGTTACCTGAGAGTGGAACGCTCTTGTGAATTTCCTTCAAATATAGATGTTTAACTTCTTTTCTCCTATCCATGTCAACTTTGTATACCAAATTACTTCAGGTCCATTTGATTCCTTCTCAGACCCTGACACCTATACTTAGCACCTTCTTCAAATAAGTAAATTTTCTTAGAGCACAGTCTTCAAGTGTTAGAGTGTTAGTCTGGAATTTAAGAGTCAAGTATGTTACTGCCTTGTTTTCTTAATTGTACATGTATAGAAGGAGAGTTCAGAGTGAGGTGAACGCACATGTCCTTGACATTATGAGTGATGTTTGATTAATTGTACTGATAGTTTTCCCCTTTTATATTTATATTGCTTATCACTAAACATAATAATTCTCTAGGTTTATCTTGGTAATAATTTTTCTGTTGCTTGTGTTTAGGGCTGGCATATTGTTTGCTTTTGTTAATTGTTCTGGATTTTCTATCTTTCAAGAGTATCTAAAAAGTTAGGGTCTACTAATCAAACATCTTACACTCTAGTTTTGTGCTGAATTTGTTTGCATTTTAATTTTTTCTCTTATTTAAAAGAATTTTAGGTAGCTAGAGGGGTGTTTGTATGTATGTTCTCTTCAGGATCTTGATTTAGTCTCCTGTATTATATATTCATCATTATAATTTTAATAAATTTTTTTACTTGAACTAAATAAATTGGTGATGAGTATCACATTCTTGAAAGCCTTCCTTGATTTCCCCAAACTGAGTCAATCAATTCCTTTCTTTCTCTTACTTTAACTTAATTAGAACTTGTAGAGCATCTATGACCTTTATTAGTATTCATTTATCTACCCATTATGTTTTTGAGACTAGGGACAATGTCAGTAACTTTTTTTTATTTTTAGAACAAAATTGTTGAAATCTAAGTCATCCAGTTTTATTATTATCATCACCAAATGTGACAATGGAATATAAAATAACTAGACAAGACAACCATTTATTAGGAATTTATAATGTGTATCATGTTAAGCATATTATAAATGCTAGCAATCATCCCCAAAACATTGAGAATAGGGAATCTCATCCAACTTATACATGAGAAAATGAGGCTTGATAGGGTTAAGTAGAGCATCCTAGGTCATGCAACTTATAAGTACAGAAGAGAGGTTTTTTATTTTTATTTTTTTAAAGATTTTATTCATTTATTTGACAGAGAGAGACACAGCAAGACATTTATTTGACAGAGAGAGACACACAAGGAGGGGGAGGGGAGAGGGAGAAGCAGGCTTCCCACTGAGCAGGGAGACTGATGTGGGGCTCAATCCCAGAACCCTGGGGTCATGACTTGAACCTAAGGCAGATGCTTAATGACTGAGCCATCCAGTGCCCCCAGAAGCCAGGTTTTAATTCTGCTACACTTCTAAACTCTGGCTCTTAACTGTGTTTTTCTGTATTTTCCTAAAAACAATATCAATATGAAAGCATATTAAGATGTCAAAATCCCAACCCAAAATCACTCTGTACAAGCTAATACTCTAAGAATAATGACATAAAGCTATGTGAAATACTGAAAATGTGGGAAAATTAAAATATATATATATATTATATATATACACACACACACACACACACACACACACGTATATACATGTCACAAGAAAATTTCAAAATATTAAAATATATATTTAATTTTCTATGTGAAGGTAAAGTGTAAATATCAATGCATAAAGTGAAATTACAGGGGCACCTGGGTGGCCCCTGTGCTAAGCATCCAACTCTTGATCTCTTGATTTTGGCTCAGGTCATTATCTCAGGGTCCCTGAGATTGAGCCCTGTATTGGGCTCCTTGCTCAACAGGGAGAATGCTTGAGATTCTCTCTCTCTCTCAAATAAATAAATCTTAAAAAAAAAAAAAGGTGATACTACAAACAACCAGAACCATAATGAATAAATTATATTAATACTAAAGATTTATCCTTTGGATCACATTTGTTTCTGTTAGTTCCCCTGTCATTTTTACCATGTAGGATACAAATCTTTCCAAAGTATATAATACACTTGTAATGTTCTCATAAAAGGAAGATACTGGGAATGACAAATGTAATCATTACAATTTATTGAAGGCCTAATATAAGCAAAACATTATATGTACATTATCAATAATTCTTATACTAAGCCAGAAAAAAACACATTAACTCCACTTTGCAAATGAGAAAACAGAGGCACTGAAAGTTCAAATAGGCTACCTAAAGTTTTCCAACTAATGAGTATGTAGCCAGCATCCAAGCCCAGGTCTGGTTGACTCCATATTCTACCCTAATTACCCTTAAGGCACTTGGAATATAGCAAAGGAAAGTCTTGGATTTCTGTTATGCACTGGGTATCCTGCAAGGAAACCTGTTCACCTGCTTTTTATTGTTTTTTTATTATAATTTTTTTTCTAATTCATTAAGGAGGTGGTTGCTATAATGGCCTCACAGATAAGAAAACTTAAGTGCCATCCACAGCCAGTAGTGAAGGAGCTGGGATTTGAAACTACTCTGTTTGACTCCAAATTCCATATTCTTTTCTCTCTCTAGAGCTGTCCTTATAAGGAGCAGATATATTTGCACATGTTACAACACCTGAGAATTATAAATTCTCAAGTCCATTTGAGATGCACAGGAGGCCAGCTGTACTGTGAATGTCATGGACTCAGATGGCTATATTTTTTAATTTTTGTATCTGTATTTTTAGTTTTGACTATCCAGTGAAGCTGCCAGATACTTCTTACCAGGACACCTGCTAAACTAGAGTAGCCTCCATTTTTTCTTCTAATTCAATTTTACAAATTTGAAGACTAACAATAAAATCCAGCTTTTTAAAGAGCTAGGAATAACCTAAGAGCACACTAGGGTCTCTCTCTCTCTCTCTTTTTTTTTTTTTTTTTTTTAAGGATTTTACTTATTTGACAGAGAGAAACACAGCCAGAGAAGGAACACAAGCAGGGGGAGCGAGAGAGGGAGAAGCAGGCTTCCCGCCGAGCAGGGAGCCTGATGTGGAACTCAATCCCGGGTCTCTGGGATCATGACCTGAGCCAAAGGCAGTTGCCTAACCAACTGAGCCACCCAGGTGCCCCGACACTAGGGTCTCTTATGAATTAATAGTATGGGTTTAGTTGTTTAGATGTGGTCAAATTATGAAATTTCACTCATTTCTTGCCTACTTCCTGGTTTTCACCTGTTTTTCAGAAAGATGAAGTTGGTAGAAGGCTGAATGTGAATAAATGAGGTGTTACTTGATTACTAAACCACTTTTCACATTTAGGGAATAACGTGATAGTATGTAATGATTTTTATTACTATACCTTTGGGTCAGTGCTACTTGAAGTGTGGTCTGTGGATAGGCATCTCCTGAGAAGTTCCAGAAATGCAGATTTCTAGGCCGTACTCCAAACCTACCAAATCAAATTTTCTGGGGGAAAGGCCCAAAAATCTGCATTTAAATCAGCTCTTCAAATGGTTGTTTGCATTGGCCTGGATTTTAAGGTGCCCAGATTTTTCATAACAGACTTTTCCAAAGTGAAGGATGGAACAAGTCAAGATGACCTTGAGTAATTGGACTGCAACTCACTTTCCTCATCTCTAACACGAAAATAATAAGGCTGTCTAATTAAATAAAAATATATAGACATATAATACACACACATACACACACACACACCCCTGAGAACACTAAATGTAACATCATGTACTTTTTAAACACTAACCCAAAAATGTCTGCCTCCACAACAGGCATATTTTCAAATGATACACAATGCAAATTAACTTTCATTATCATATTATTATTGTTATTAATGCTAATTTGGTCACATTTAGGCCATTATACTACTATTTTATCTTTAGGGATGAACTGAGCCACTTTCTATTCTGCTCAGTATAAAAATTATGATTCTGTCTTGAGTTTTGAGAATGAAGATGGATGAACTTCTTGCTAATCACAATTTATATTACCCACAGATGTAGGGAGATAGTTCTCTCTTCACTGAAAGAAAGCAACAGAGTCAAAAAGATATATTAAGAACACTGCAGGTAATTTATCAATGCCTGAGAAACCAAACTGATCAATTCCTATTTCCCTCTTAGAATACCCTCTCATTTTTAACTTTGTGTTTTCTGAACTGTCAAATCTCTTTGAAATAACAATGTGGAAATTTTCACAATTTAGGGAGTCCCTCAAAATTATTTTTTAATATTTTGCCACTTTTCTCGTTATGGAAATAAATGTCTGGTTTTCTTTTTGTCTATATTCTGGAGCTGTACATATTCTTTGCCAGTGCCCTGATATATTTTACACAAGATATATCAAAATTTCAGTCCCTTAACCTTTCACGCAGCTTCCCAAATAATATGTGGGACAAAAATTTGCCACTAAAAAATAGATGATATCAGATATATGTTCCAAAATACGTTTCTAAAAATGTGTTATTTGTGGAAAAATAATAAAATAATAAAAGTACTAAGATAAAAAAATGTACAGTAACAGAATCATGTTAATGCTGTTGTAAGAGAATTTGGTGGATCAAGCTGCACAATATCCCCAAAACAGATGTCTCTAAGAAGATTATCCATTATTATGACCTAGTTCCATAATCAGGCTCTACCTTGACATTTTACTTAAAAAAATGGATGTGGAATATACACAATTTATGCTTAGTTGCTGCAGTAACATTGATAAAATACTGACCTAAAAATAATCAAACCTCACAGAAAAGGAATGAATATATGAATAAAGTAAAATATGCTTTTCTCTGGAAAATAAAGCTGATGCAAACAATAATAAATTCTGAAAGAAATAGCTGGTAATGGCTTATACCACATAAAAGTAAATATTATTCAAACATATTAAATAATAAAGTACCTGAAATAATCACCTAGCCAGAGAGTTTGGGCTGACACAAATAATTGGTAAATGCAAAGGGAAAAAAATAATTTAAAATTCAAAACAGTTAGCAAGAGAAAATAGAAAGAAAAATCAAATTCTTTTCCAGAATAATTTAAACAAAATTTGTAGTTCTTAATAACTAAAATCAGCTGGTTGAAATAGTTTTTAATTCTTTCTAATTATTTTGCAAGACCCAAATGGTCTCATCCTGAAGTCATGTGGATAGGAAACTTGTAAAGGAAGAATCAAAAAAAAAAAAAAATAAAAAAAATAAAATAAAAAAAAATAAAAAAAAAAAAAAAGGAAGAATCATAAAAAAGTAATATATTATGACATCTGAACAGGAATGCTAAGCAACAACCTAGTTTTGTAGCATGAACAACCAGGTCATGTATGGCTTATTACACTTCATGGATGTTTCTTGAGACGACATGTGTAGGCAGCATTAAAATAATGGTTTGATGCATTTTACTACAGATATCACAAGCAAACAGAGATGAAGTGTGCATTTTAACAGTTTACCATGAGTTAAAGAATTATAATTAAAAGATATCATCTAGGGATCAACTACATTAAATGAGCAGTAATCATGACTGCTTACCTACCTCTTTCTCTTCTACTTAACACCTGAGTCTTATGTAAAAAAAAGTATGAATAAAAAGGCATACTCTTATAGTTTCTAATGAAGTTTCTTACTCTTTTTTTTTAATTTAATTGCTCTGAGCAGTGAGTGATATGTGATAATAGTATTTCCATTTTAAAAGTAGAAAATTAAGTTAAGAGAAGCCATGATTTTTTTTTCAGGTCATAGAACTGCAAAGATTATCCAACTCCCACTGTGTAACTGTTACCATCACCCCAAACACAGACATTTCTTATACCCAGTGAAAGTCCCTGCTCAATTACAAACTGAATTCATAGGCCATTTATAAACACAGATTCACATGCTACTGAGGTAGTAATGGAGTACTGTGATACTTTACGGATAATATCTTATAAAAAAAAAAAAGATGGATGAATGGTTACCTAACAGCATGCAAACCTGCCACCAGTAGGTTTAACTTAGCATAAGATCACTTTAGAGCAAGAAAAGTAAATATTCATAGGCTTCCTGGAGTTTCAGAGGGGTGAACAGAGAATAATGAAAACAATTCTGGAGAAATTTCAAACATGGAGGAAATATCTGTACAATTTTTCAGAAGTACTAATAAAATGAGATCAATTAGTATGCTATGGTACAGACGGCAATGAGTTAATTTAATCTCATAAATTAGGAATTATCACTGGCAATGTGGAAATATTAAAAAGGGAACATTATACTCAAAGGAAATTAAGTGCTCAATAATGTACGTGGTGCTAAGGCTACAGAAAAAAATATTTATACACACGCACACAAGTCTTACAATTAATATAATCTGATCAGTTCGGTTAACTTCAAAAATGATGTAAGAAGTAAAAATAATAATAGTGGTATGGTGGGAAAGTAATTTATTAAGATATTAATCTGTGTTTTTTGTGCCCAAATTTCAGAGCCATATTCAAATCAGGCTAACTATTCTCTATTTTTTTTGTCTTAGGGATTTTTTTAAAAAGATTTTATTTATTTACTTTGAGAGAGAAAGAGTGTGCGCACACTGTGCACACATGTCCAAGTGTGGGGAGGGGCAGAGGGAGAGAGGGAATCCTAAGCAGACGCTCAGCTGAGAATGGAGGACATCTCAGCTAGATCACACAGGCTAGATCACACAGACCCTGAGATCATGACCTGAGCCAAAATCAAGAGTTGGATGCATAACTGACTGTGCCACCCAGGTGCCCTGGGATTTTTTGAGGTAATATAGATTAGCATACTGGGGATTTTATGAAAAAAATTCTGAAAGTGTCAGGGACAGTGCGTGCTCTGCCCCTCCCGCCATGCCCAAGCCACCAGAAATTTTGGTGAAGGTACCCATGAATGTGAATTAAAGTCTCTCCGGGCTTTCCCTGCCTAGAATCTGGAAAGCCACGTACCCTGTGGGCCTGGGCAATATGTCCTTTGTGTGCTTATCCAAGACATATTGTTCCATTTAATCCTCCTCCTGGTAATCATATCTCTGTATCTCTTGTCTGTATTCCTTGATCCCTCTGCCTCAATGGTCTCAGCTTCTATGAGTTTAAACACTCTGTACCCTGCAGTAACAATACTAACCCTGTCTCTAGGGAGGGTGCAAAAGCAGGTAAAGATTTAACTGCACCACCCAACTTCCTCACTTTTGAATAATAAAAGACTGGGACCCTAGACAGTCAAGAGAGACAAAGGCAGAGCCAGAGGCAAAGGTAAAGGCAGAGAGCCTGTGAAGAGAGAAGCAGAGAGAATTAGAAACAGAAAAGCAAAGAGCAAGAGAGACAGAAGCAGAGAGCAACAGAAACAGAGAAGCAGAGAGCAAGAGAGACAGAAGCAGAGCAAGAGGGCCAGAGCCAGAGCTAGAGAGCCAGAGCTAGAGAGCCAGAGCTAGAGAGCCAGAGTGTGAGCCTGAGCCTGCTTCATAGGTCTCTCCTGACTGATCTCAGGTCTGTCAGCTTGCATCAGATCTCCGTGTCCATGTCATTATTTCATGTGCCAGACATCCCGTGGTTTGGAACCACATCTCTGCTGAGGCTGGTCCCCAGCATGAAAGAATTCCCAGTATCCAAAAGACTGGAGATTGGCTGTCTTGACAATAGCAGAAACCCCCTGTGTGGCCTGGTAATGCCCTGGGCAAGTGGCAAAACCTTTGGGGGGATGGCTGTGTGCAGGTGCAAAGAGATTGTGGAAGGACCACTATAAATTAAAAGAAAAAACTAAAAGAGACCTCATTGTTTCTGTTCAAAGTAAGGAAAGAGATTCTTCCAACCCTCTTTTCTTTTTACTTTGGAAAATTTGTACATTCTTTCTCTGTCTCTTTGAAATGTATATGTTTTTATTATTTTATTTAAAGATTTTATTTATTTATGTGAAAGAGAGAGAATGAGAGGGGTGAATGTCAGAGAAGCAGACTTCCTGTTGAGCAGGGAGCCTGATGTGCGACTCGATCCTGGGACTCCAGGATCATGACCTGAAACCAACTGCTCCAAAATATGTGGTTTTTAAAAGCTAAATAAGTTTTTTGCCAGCTTTAAGACCCAGGAATGTCTTTTCCAAGGACCTGGAGCCATTTGTTTGTAATACAATCATTGAGGAAAACAGTACCCCTATCTGAGTTTCTTAAGGAAGTTAGGAGGCTAATTTCTTCTGATGCCTGTCTCCAAGTTGCACTACCGCTTGCCATAAAAATACAAGAAGTTTACTTAACCTTTATCTAAAGCCATTTAGCTAATATAGATGGTCACTCCATTTATCAGATAAATTTCGGATGAACTATGTGACAAATGATGCTATCAAGTCCTCTTGAGTAATTACTATTTGAGGATGCATATGCAATCCACTTGGCTGTATAAAAGGGTGAGATTTCTTTTGTCTTTGCAATCTCTTAGTGGATTTCTGTGGTATGTATCACATTCTAGCTTAATGCATATTCAATAATGAAACTGTTTTCTTTCTCTTCTACCTTTGTAGAGAGGTTTTTCTGGATTGACAGCAAACTTTGTGTGTGTGTGTTTTTCCTAAATATTTATTTTAAAGAAAGAGAGAGTGAGAGACAGAGAGCACACACACACCCAGTGTAAGGGGGGGTTGAGGGAGAGGAGGAGAGAAACTCAAGCAGACTCCACACAAACCGTAGAGCCCAACATGGGGCACGATCTCAGGACTCTGAGATCACAACATGAGATCACGACCTAAGCTGAAACCAAGAGTCAGATGCTTAACTGACTGTGTTACCCAGGCACCCCAGAAAAAAAACTTTTTTAAATTTTATTTCTCCAAAAACTGGACCAGAGGCACAGAGCCTATGTTTCATCAAGATTGCCATGCTCCAAGTATGGGATAAAACTTCCTAAGGGTCTCTGTGGTTGCTGATGTGGACTTGGAGACTGGATGAGTTTTTACAATGCTTTGGTAGTGCATACATAAATCACACCTCTGGGGGCTGAGAAGATATAGGATTGGGAGAATTAAACTTCAGTGATTACTCAAAGTGAATTTCCTGTTGGCCTCATGGATGAAATCTCACAAGCAGAATTAAGTTAATGACTTTATATACTCACTACACAGTAAATTTGGAAAATAGAACATAGTTCAGCATGTGACACAGTACACAGAAATTAAGAAAAAAGAAAACCTTCACAGCAGGTACCCACATTAGCCTACAGCATGAAAGAATGCAGATCACAGCAGGGAGGAAATAATGAAGCTCATAAAATAAAAAAACAGCTGGATTTTTTGTTGATGTTAAGAAGACAAATATAAAGTATTAATATCAATAAGAACCAAAATATATGGAAAAGTATTTCTGGTAATAAGGCATTATGCACTGGGATGGATGTTCCCTCTCTGGTAGGAAGGAAGTAAGAAGACATGAGTACAAACAAGCTTTGAAAAGGAATTTTGGATCTTCATTCTCAAAATTATGCAAACTAGAAAAGCAATCTAAAATCATATTTTTAACAAATAATCAGAATGTTGGTTTTAGTAACATGTTATATATAAATGAAACTTAGTAGTCAAAGTACGGAAATCTAAGTATTTATATGCATTTTTAATATTTTTCCACTACAAAGTAACTCTTTCATATTTTAAAAGAGAAAAGGAAGAAGCAAATGTAACATTTACAGTTTTATCATACTCCATTTAAAAGGTACCTGAGAATTCTCATATTTTAAAACTTGTGCTATTGTCACAATTTATCAACTTTTTATGAAATTTTAATAATTCAAGAGTAAAAACCAGGGGTATCCATGATAATGAGTATATTATCGTGGAAATAGGTTTCTGTTTCTTTTTATGATAAAATATAGATACCTTGCTTCCTATCACAATAAAAATTTATAAATGTTGATAATAGATGAGAGTTATCATTTATCAAATGCTAATCATACATTTAGTTTTCAAATTTATACATCAAGCTTTCTTTTATTAAGAAAAAGAGACTCCAGGTGGATGGCATATTCAAGAATCCATGATTTAATAAAAACAATCATAGACACATATATGTACACACCCAGACAGGAGTGGCACCAACCCTGGCTCTAGTCCCACTCTCCAGGCTCCAGTTTTTCATCTGTAAGTGAAACCCCACTTTGTAGGGCTGTGGGGAACATCAGTGACAAACCAGCAAAGAACCTGAGCTTAGAGCAGATATTCAGGTGACCATTGTTTGAGGGTCTGCTCTAGTTCAGACTGCCTCAGTAGTTATCTCAGCAATGTCACAGAAATTATGTTAAGTAGGAATAGGAAAAGATTTATGCAACCCCTAAGCAAAAATATATAGCAATTAGATACTTACATTTTGACATTAGGGATTACTCCTGCTAGCCATATTCTTTAGTTCTAAAATATGTTTAAACATGACATTTGTATTTGTTTCACAATTTGGAATTAAATATTTTGAAGATACTATTTTTAAGGCTTTCTGTGAATGCAAGCAAAAAATTAAGTTCAAAAAGCATCTTAATACAAGCAACTAAGGATATGAATAATCTTCCAGCTGCAGTAGTAGGAAGTTATTTGCATTGTATACTATAAATTAAATGACATTAACCCCACAGTTGAATTAGGAGTAGCAGATTAGTTATTTGTTGTAGTAAGTAGAAGAATGAACCTCACAGCTTTAGCCTTCTAGAATAAAATTAAAAGAACACCTGCAAAAAGCATTAAAAAATCATAAAAACTGAAGCAACTTATGGAAGAATATTATAAATTAGTCTATAATATTCTACTCTTTAATTTTCTAATCCATACCAAAATTCTAAGTGGGGAAAAACCCTTTCATATAGAGCAATGACAAGGCTAAATAAAGGCAAGTCCAACTGTTTATAACAGATACAATCACTTTGGAAATCCAATCTGATGTTGTATATTTTAACTGGCTCATAAGAGATGGCAAAAATACAATGCATTATGTATTTGGGTCATATATTTCCAAAAATAAACCTTCTAATAAAAGAGTGAATTAAAAGAACACATGAAATCAGTTTCTAATAATACCATACTTTGTCTAGAACATGTTATCTATTTTATGTATGACTAGGAAATCTCAGAACCTATACATATTTGACTTTCAGCCAAACTCATATGCCTACCAAAGACATAAACTGAAATAAATTAATTCATTCCAGTTAATAGTAAAAAACAAAACAAGAAGCATATGATGGGGGCACCTGGGTGGCTTAGTCCTTAAGCGTCTGCCTTCAGTTCAGGTCATGATCCTGGAGTCCCAGGATCAAGCCCTTCAATGGACTCCCTGTTTGGCTGAAAGCCTGCTTCTCCCTCACTCCCCCTGCTTGTGTTCCCTCTCTAGCTGTGTTTCTCTGTAAAATAAATAAATAAAATCTTAAAAAAAAAAAGAAGTGTATGATGAAGAAGCATTCATGAAATGGAAAACAGATTACATGCAAATATTATGTAAATGTCCAAAACACTAAATCTGTCTATCCCATCCTTCATACAGGCACCATTCACTACTGGGGTAGATTCAGACTTGAACTTGGTTAAGTAGAAAAAGCTTGTGGGGATCCTCCTTTGATTCTTCTCAACTTTCAAAATGGAAGGAGAAATAAAGAGCTTCCAAGACCGCCAAGGTCTAAAAGATTATGCAACCACCAAGCCAGCACTACAAGAAATACTAAGAGGAGTTCTTTAGAGGAGAAACGAACCCAAGAGTGACACAAAACAACTTTACAGAGGTAACTTATAGAAACATGAACTCCACAGGCAACATGATGTCAATACAAACATATCTATCAATAATCACCCTCAATGTGAACGGCCTAAATGCTCCACTAAAAAGACACAGGGTTGCAGACTGGATAAAACGACAGGACCCATCCATATGCTGTCTACAAGAGACTCATCTTGAATCAAAAGACACTTCCAGATTGAAAGTGAGGGGATGGAAGACCATCTTTCATGCCAATGGACCCCAAAAGAAAGCCGGGGTAGCGATTCTCATATCAGACAAATTGGATTTTAGTCTAAAGAC
>PITA01030387.1:0-16705 GCA_004023965.1 Spilogale gracilis | reverse complement strand
TTCTGGAGAATAGGACAATCACTGGGGACCATCTGGAGAATAAGACAGTCATTGGGGACAGTCGGGGGAACAGGATAGTCACTGGGGACTGTCTGGGGAATAGGACCATCACTGGGGACAGTCTGGGGAATTGGAGAGTCCCTGCAGACCGTGTGGGGAATAGGAAAATCACTGGGACAGTCTGGGGAATAGGACAGTCATTGGGGAGATTCCGCGGAATACGACAGTTATTGGGGACAGTCTGGGGAATATGATAGTCACTCGGGACAATGTGGGAACTGGACAGTCACTGGGAACAGTGTGAAAAATAGGAGAGTCACTGGGGACAGTTTGGGGAATAGCAGTCATTGGGGACAGTCTGGGGAATAGGACTGTCATTGCGTACAGTTTGGGGAATAGGACAGTCATTCGGGAAAGTCTGGGGAATAGTACAGTCATTGGGGACATTCTGGGGAATAGGACATTCAGTGGGGACAGTCTGGGGCATAGGACAGTCACTGGGGACAGTCTGGGGCACAGGACAGTAACTGGGGACAGTCTGGGGCACAGGACATTCACTGCGGACAGCTGGGGTACAAAACAGTCATTGGTGACAGTTTGGGGAACAGGACAGTCATGGGGACAGTCTGGGTAATAGGACAGTCACTGGGGACAGTCTGCGGAACAGGACAGTCATTGGGGACAGGCTGGGGAATAGGACAGTCACTGATGACAGTCTGGGGAATAGGAGAGTCCCTGGGGATAGTCTGGGGAATAGGATATGCTTTGGTGAGAGTTTGGGGAACAGTACAGTCACTGCGGACATTCTGGGGGACAGGACAGTCACTAGGGACAGTCTGGAAAATAGTACAGTCACTGGGGACAGTCTGAGGAATAGGACAATCACCAGGGACAGTCTAGGGAACAGGACAGTCACTGGGGCAATCTGGGGAATAGGGCAGTCACTTGGGATATTCTGGGGTAGAGGACAGTCATTGGGGTCATCTGGGGAATAGGAGAATCACTGGGGACACTGGAGGGAACTGGACATTAACTGTGGACATCTGGGGAACAGGACCATCACTGGGGACAATCAGGGGAATAGAATAGTCACTGGGGTCAGTCTGGGGAATAGGACAGTCATTGGGTACAGTCTGGGGAACAGGACAGTCAGTGGGGACAGTCTGTGGAACAGGACAGTCACTGGGGTCAGTCTTAGGAAAAGGACAGTCACTGGGGCCTGTCTGGGGAACAGGACAGTCACTGGTGACAGTCTGGGGTCAGATACTCTTGGGGACAGTGTGGGGACAGGACAGTCACTGTGGACAGTCTGGGGCGCAGGATAGCACTGCTGAGAGTGCGGGGAACAGGACAATCAGTGAGGACAGTCTGGGGAATAGGACAATCACTGGGGAACTTCTGGGGATAGGACAGTCATCGGGTTTAGTCTGAGGAATAGGACAGTCATTGGGGACAGTCTGGGGAACAGGACAATCACTGGGGATAGCCTGCAACAGGACAATCACTGGGGACAGTCTGGGGAACAGGACCATCACGGGGGACAGTCTGGGGAATAGGACAGTCACTGGGGTCAGTCTGTGGAATACGACAGTCATTGGGGACAGTCGGGAACAGGAAAATCATTGAGGATATCTGGGGAATAGAACAGTCAATGGGGACAGTCTGGGGAACAGGACAGACACAGGGGACAGTCTGGGGAAAAGGACAGTGTCTGGGGACAGTTAGGGGAACAGGACAGTCACTGGTGACAGTCTGGGTTAGGAGAGTCAGTAGGTACCGTCTGGGGAACAGGACAGTCACGGGGAGAGTCTGGGGAACAGGACAGTCACTGGGGACAGTCTGGGGTACAGGACAGTCATGGGGACAGTCTGGGGAATAAGACTGTCACTGCGGACAGTGTGGGGAATAGGACAGTCACTGGGGACAGTGTGGGGAATAGGACAATCACTGGGGAGAGTCTGTGGAACAGGACAACACTGGGGACAGTCTGGGGAACAGGAGAGTCACTGGGCCAGTCAAAGGAATAGGAAAGTCATTGGGGACAGTCCGGGGAACAGGACAGTCATTGGTGACAGTCTGGGGAACTCGACAGTCATTGGGGACAGTCTTGGGAATAGGACAGTCACCAGAGACAGTCTGGGGAATAGGACAATCACTGGGGACATTTTGGTGAATAGGACAGTCATTGGGGACATTCCACAGAATAGACAGTCACTTGGGCCAGTCTGGGGAACTGGACAGTCACTCGGCACATTCTGGGCAATAGGAGAGTCACTGGGGACAGTATGGGGAATAGGACAGTTATTGGGGACAATCTGGGGAATAGGACATTCATTGGGCACTCTCTGGGGAATAGAATATGCATTGTTGACAGTTTGGGGAACAGGACAGTCACTGGGGACATCTGGGGAACAAGAAAGTTACTGGGGACAGACTTTGGAACAGGACAGTCACTGGGGACAGTCTGGGGAACAGGACAGTCACTAGGGATAGTCTGGGGAACAGGAGAGTCACTGGGACAGACTTTGGAACAGGAAAGTCACTGGGGACAGTCTGGGGAACAGGACAGTCACTGTGGACAGTGTGGGGAATAGTACCGTCACTGGGGACAGTCTGGGAAATAGTACAGTCACTGGGGACAGTGTGGGGAATAGGACAATCACTGTGGACAGTCTGGGGAAAAGGACAGTCACTGGGGATCAGGACAGTCACTATGGATAGTCTGGGGAACAGGACAGTCACTGGGGACAGACTTTGGAACAGGATAGTCACTGTGGGCAGTCTGGGTAATAGGACAGTCACTGGAGACAGTCTGGGGAATAGGACAGTCACTGAGGACAATCTGGGGAACAGCACAGACACCGGGGACAGTCTGGGGAACATGACAGTGATTGGTGACAGTCTGCTGAACTGGACAGCCATCGGGGACAGTCCGCGGAATAGGACACTCATTGGGACAGTCTGCAGAATGGGACAGTCACTCGGGACAGTCTGGGGAACTGGACAGTCACTGGGACCACTCTGGGGGAATTAGACCGTCATTAGGGACGGTCTGGGAATAGGACTGTCACTGGGGACAGTCTTGGGAATAGGACAGTCATTGGGCACAATCTGGGGAATAGGACAGTCATTGGGGACAGTCTGGGCACAGAACAGTCAGTGGGGACAATATGGGGAAATGGACAGTCATTTGGGAAATTCAGGAGAATACGACAGTCATTGGGGACAGTCTGGGGAAGAGCAGAGTCGCTGGGGACAGTCTCTCGAATAGGACAATCACTGGGGACAGTCTGGGGTATAGGAGAGTCATTCGGGACAGTCTGGGGAACAGGACATTCACTGGGGACAGTCCGCGGAACAGGACAGTCACTGCGGACATTCTGGGGAACAGGACAGTCAATGAGGACAGTCTCGGGAACAGGACAGTCACTGGTAGCAGTCTGGGGAACAGGACAGTCATTGCTGACAATCTGGGCAACACGACAGTCATTGGGGACAGTCTGGGGAATAGGAAAGTCCCTCGGGACAGTCTGGGGAACTGGACAGTTCATGGGGACAGTCTGGGGAACAGGATAGACACTGGGGACAGTATGGGGAATAAGACCGTCATTAGGGACGGTATGGGGAATAGGACAGTCACTGGGGACAGTCTGGGGAACAGGACAGTCATTGGGACAGTCTGCGGAATAGGACACTCATTGGGGACAGTCTGGGGAATAGGACAGTCCCTCGGGACAGTCTGGGGTACTGGACAGTAACTGGGGACAGTCTGGGGAATAATACCGTCACTGGGGACCCTCTGGGGATTAGGACAGTCACTGGGGACAGTTGGGGATAGGATAGTCATTGGGGAAAGTCTTGGGAATAGGACAGTCTTTGGGGACAGTCTGGAGTATAGGACAGTCAATGGGGACAATCTGGGGAGCAGGAGAGTCACTGGTGACAGTCTGGGGAACAGGACACTCGTGGGGACAGTCTGGGGAACAGGACAGTCACTGGGGACAGTCTGGGGAATAGGATAACCACTGGGGACAGTCTGGGGAATAGGACAACCACTGGGGACAATCTGGGGAATAGGACAACCACTGGGGACAGTCTGGGGAATAGGACAGTCATTGGGGACAGTCTGGGGAATCAGGACTGTCACAGGGGACAGTCTGGTGAACAGAATAGTCACTGGGGACAGTATGGGTACAGGACAGTCACCTGGGAAAATATGGGGAATAGGACAATCACTGGGGACAGTCTGGGGAATAGGATAATCACTGGGGACAGTTTGGAGAATAAGAATGTCATTGGGGACAGTCTGGGTTAGGATAGTCACTGGGTACCGTCTGGGGAACAGGAAAGTCACTGGGGACAGACTTTGGAACAGGACATTCACTGGGGACAGTCTGGGGAACAGGACAGTCACTGGGGACAGTCTGGGGAACAGTACAGTCACTGGGGACAGTCTGGGGAACAGGACAGTCACTGGGGACAGACTGTGGAACAGGACAGTCACTGGGGACAGTCTGGGGAACAGGACAGTCACTGGGGACAGTCTGGGGAACAGGACAGTCACTAGGGATAGTCTGGGGAACAGGACAGTCACTGGACACAGACTTTGGAACAGGAAAGTCACTGGGGACAGTCTGGGGAACAGGACAGTCACTGGGGACAGTCTCGGGAACAGGACAATCACTGTGGACAGTGTGGGGAACAGTACCGTCACTGGGGACAGTCTGGGAAATAGTACAGTCACTGGGGACAGAGTGGGGAATAGGACAATCACTGTGGACAGTCTGGGGAACAGTACCGTCAATGGGGACAGTCTGGGGATCAGGACAGTCACTAGGGATAGTCTGGGGAACAGCACAGTCACTGTGGACAGTCTGGGTAATAGGACAGTCACTGGAGACAGTCTGGGGAATAGGACAGTCACTGAGGGCAATCTGGGGAATAGCACAGACACTGGGGACAGTCTGGGGAATATGACAGTGATTGGTGATAGTCTGCTGAACTGGACAGCCATCGGGGACAGTCCGCGGAACAGGACACTCATTGGGACAGTCTGGGGAATGGGACAGTCACTCGGGACAGTCTGCTGAGCTGGACATTCACTGGGGACAGTCTGGGGAATAGGACAGTCATGGGGACAGTCTGGGGAATAGGACGGTCACTGGGTACAATGCTGGTAAATCTTTAAACCTGTAATGAAACCTAGGCATTTGGGCGCCTGGGTGGCTCAGTTGGTTAAGCAACCACCTTCGGCTCGGGTCATGATCCCGGAGACCCGGGATCGAGCCCCACATCGGGCTGCCTGCTGGGCGGGAAGCCTGCTTCTCCCTCTCTCACTCCCCCTGCTTGTGTTCCCTCTCTGCCTGTGTTTCTCTCTGTCAAATAAATAAAATCTTAAAAAAAAAGAAACCTAGCCATTTACAATCATACAGCTGAAAATAGAATATTATACTAAGCAATGAACGAAAAACATACGCCATTTAAAGCAAAGAGGAAAAAAAAAACCGACCACTCTCTCCTGTGACAAGGAAACCACAAGCAAAAAGTTAACCAACGTACGGAAATACGACCCGGGCGCAAAAAGGAGACAAACCAAAGCAAAAATCCCCAACTTTAATGCATCTCCTGAGTCAAATAAACAACCAAAAGGGTAATTAATGTTAATATCGCTTACCCCGAAATTACCGCGGTTCGCTTGCCCAGGTACTTACAGTTTTTCACTAAACGACACGTAAGCCTCCCCAAAGCGAGGCCCCCAAAAATTGTAGTAAAACTTGCCACGGAAATCTTTAGCAAAAGGCGAAAGTTTTATACGATATGAAGCGAAACAGGAGGGGGGGCGGGGTGCCTCTCCCTCACTAGTGGGATAAAAAGAAACACCAAATACAGTAATGGTGACTAGTTAGCAGCAAGACTCAGTATCTGAATCAAAATTTTTAGATTACTCTGTAAGTAGAGGTCTAACTGTAAGATACGTAAGTGGAAGAATTTTTGAATTCTATTGTTTCAAACTTGTACGATGTGCATTGCATTGTGGGTATGCAAATAAGCGAGTCACGGCCCTTCCGGTTCAGAAAATACATTAGTATTTACCCGGTACCTCGGCATCACCATTAGGGGGCGAAGCAAAGGATTGACGGACTGGAATCTAAACGCCTATTGATAAGACACTAGGGCTTTATGTTTTATGTATTTGTACGGGTGAGATTGGTTTCTGTCGAGTAAAAACTTTGGTTTCTGTCGAGTAAAAACTTTGTCCTTAAATCGAACAAGAGGAAATTAGCAAAGAAATAACTGATAAGAGATTCAGGACAGTGGTTCTTCCCTTCAGTGGGGAGGGAGGGGTGAGGTTGGGAAGAGCAGAGCACACAACACCACACCGGTGTTTGTCCTGTTTCAATCATGCAACTGCAGGGTATACACTCTTCACCATTCTGCATTTTAGTCAACCAAATGTGACATATATCTTAAATTTTACATCTTCGTTTTTTAAAAAGTCTATTATAGGGGCGCCTTTGTGGCTCAGTTGGTTTAAGTGACTGCCTTCAGACCCGGGATCGAGCCCCACTTCGGGCTTCCTGCTCGGCGGGAACCCTGCTTCTCCACTTCTCAGTCCCTCTGCTTGTGTTCCCTCTGTAGCTGTGTTTCTCTCTGTCAAATTAATAAACTCTTTAAAAAAAGTCTACTTTAGCCGCTGACCCGTTTGGGGTCAGGCTGTGAGCCTGAGCATGCTCGAATAAATAAACCCTTTGCTATTGCATGGAACTGGTCTCTCAGAGTCTTCCTTGACAGGTGTGGCATTCCAAGGCTCCCAGCTGACTACCCTCTTGGGTGGTCGACCCTTCCAATTAGAGAAATGTACATTAAAACAACCATCAGATACTATTTCATGGCTACCACATGGGCAAAAATTAAAGTCAGGGAACCAACCGCCAGTGGGGATAAGAAGCCATGGGAATACACAAATGTGGCTAATGGAAATGGGTACATTCACTCCTGGGACAATTTATTACATTTACCAGCCCTGACCCAATGGTTCCATTCCACATTTTAGGAAAAGAAAGTCTTGCACACACTCACTGTGAGTGACATCATTCTAATAACCAAAATCTAGGGGGAAAAAAGCAAACCTCCAGGAGGAGACAAAGGATCTAAAATGGTCCGTTGGGGCAACGTAATTAATACAAGACCTGTGCTGCCCAATACCGTCATTAGTTTCACGTGCTGCTTGACCACTTAAAGAGAAGCTAGCCCGAGCCTAAATGTATAAAGTTCAGGATACACACTGGATGTAGAAGATTTGGTGCCAAAAAATAATAATAACACATTTTCAATCTCCTATTCTAGTTTCATGATGAAACAAGACCTAAGAATACATTAAGTAAAATTAACCTCATAAGCGTTCCTTCTTAATTACTTAACCCGCTTTTTTTAAAGATTTTATCCATTTATTTGACAGAGAGAGAGAGAGAGAAAGAGAGAGATTACAAGTAGGCAAAGGGGCAGGCAGAGAGGGAGGAGGAAGCAGGCACCCTGCCAAGCAGAGAGCCGGAGGCGGGCCTCGATCCCAGGACCCTGAGATCATGACCTGAGCCAAAGGCAGAGAGGCTTTAACCCACTGAGCCACCCAGGCGCCCTTAACCTGCTTTTATAGAAACTTCCAGCCCGCACCTGCTTCCACTTGACAAGACAGCAAGAGAGCCTTTTAAAGCGGCCGGTAAATATTTTTCTTTTCTTAAAGATTTTATTTATTAATCTGATAGAGAAACACAGCTAGAGAGGGAACACAAGCACGGGGAGTGAGAGGGGGAGAAAGAAGCTTCCCGCCGAGCAGGAAGCCCAATGCGTGACTTCATCCTGGGTCTCCAGGATCATGACCTGAGGCGAAGGCAGAGAGGCTTTAACCCTGGGAGCCACCCAGGCGTCCTTAACCCGCATTTATGAAAACGTCCAACCCGCACCTGCTTCCACTTGACGAGACGGCAAGAGAGCCTTTTTAAGCAGCTGCTAAATCTTTTCCTTTTCTTAAAGATTTTATTTATTTATTTGAGAGAGAAACACAGCTAGAGAGGGAACACAAGCGGGGGGGGGGTGAGAGGAGGAGAAGCAGGCTTCCCGCCGAGCAGGAAGCCCAATGCGTGATTCATCCTAGGTCTCCAGGATCATGATCCGAGGCCAAGGCAGAGAGGCTTTAACCCTGTGAGCCACCCAAGCGTCCTTAACCCGTGTTTATAAAAACTTCCAACCCGCACCTGCTTCTACTTGAAGAGACAGGAAGAGAGCCTTTTTAAGCAGCCCATAAATCTTTTTCTTTTCTTAAAGATTTTATTTATTTATTTGAGAGAGAAACACAGCTAGAGAGGGAACACAAGCAGGGGGAGTGAGAGGGGGAGAAGCAGGCTTCCCGCTGAGCAGGAAGCCCGAAGTGGGGCTCAATCCCGTGTCTCCAGGATCCTGACCTGAGCTGAAAGCCGTCGCATGACAAACTGAGCCACCCAGGCGCCCAATGCTGGTAAATCTTTAAACCCGGAATGAAACCTAGCCATTTAGGGCGCCTGGGTGGCTCAGTTGGTTAAGCGACTGCCTTCAGCTCAGTTCATGATCCTGGAGACCCGGAATGGAGCCCAACATCAGGCTGCCTGCTCGGCGGGAATCCTGCTTCTCCCTCTCTCACTCCCCCTGCTTGTGTTCCCTCTCTGCCTGTGTTTCTCTCTGTCAAATAAATAAAATCTTTAAAAAAAAAGCAACCTAGCCATTTACAAATATACAGCTGCAAATAGAATATTATGCTAAGGAAATGAACCAAAACATACGCCATTTAAAGAGGAAAAAAAAAACGAACACTCTCTCCTTCTGTGACAAGGAAACCACGGGCAAAAATTTAACCAACGTACGGAAATACGACCTGACCCGGGTGCAAAATAAAGAGACGAACCGAAGCAAAAAACCCCACCTTTAATGCATCTCCTGAGTGAAATAAACAACCAAAAGGGTAATTAACCTTAATATCGCTTACCCAGAAATTCCCGCTGTTCTCTTCCGCAGGTAATTAAAGTTTTCAATAAACGACACGCAAGCCTCCCGGAAGCAAGGCCCTCAAAAATTGTAGTAAAACTCACCACAGAAATCTGTAGTAAAAGGCGAAAGATTTAGGCGATATGAGGCGAAACCGGAGGGGGCTGCGGGGTGCCTCCCCCTCAGTGGTGGGATAAAAAGGAACACCACATACAGTAATGGTGACTAGTTAGCGGCAAGACTCAGCATCTGAATAAAAATTTTTAGATTAGTCTGTAAGTAGAGGTCTAACTGTAAGATACGTAAGTGGAAGAACTTTTAAATTCTATTGTTTTAAACTTGTACCTTGTGCATTGCCTTGTGGGTATGCAAATAAGTGAGTCACTGCCCTTCCGGTTAGGAAAATATATTAGTTTTTACGCGGTACCTCGGCGTCACCATTAGGGGGCGAAGCAAAGGATTGACTGGGATCTAAACGCCTATTGATAAGAGACTAGGGCTTTATGTTTTATGTATTTGTACGGGTGAGATTGGTTTCGGTCGAGTAAAAACTTTGTCCTTAAATCGAACAAGAGGAAATTAGAAAATAAATAGCTGATAAGAGATTCAGGACAGACATTCCTCCCTTCAGTGGGGAGGGAGGGCTGAGGTTGGGAAGATCAGAGCACACCACGTCACACCGGTGTTTGTCCTGTTTTAACCGTGCAACTGCAGGGTATACACTCTTCACCATTCTGCATTTTAGTCAACCAAATGTGACGTATATCTTAAATTTTACATCTTCGTTTTTAAAAAGTCTATTATAGGAGCTCCGGGTGGCTCAGTTGGTTTAAGCGACTGCCTTCAGCTCAGGTCATCATCCTGGAGACCAGGGATCGAGCCCCACATTGGGCTTTCTGCTCGGCGGGAAGCCTGCTTCTCCACTTCTCAGTCCCTCTGCTTGTGTTCCCTCTGTAGCTGTGTTTCCCTCTGTCAAATGAATAAATAAACTCTTAAAAAAACAAGTCTATTATAGCCGCTGACAGGTTTGGCATCAGGATGTGAGCCTGAGCATGCTCGAATAAATAAACCATTTGCTCTTGCATGGAAAGGGCTGGTAAATATTTTTCTTTTCTTAAAGATTTTACTTATTTATTTGAGAGAGAAACACAGCTAGAGAGGGAACACAAGCAGGGGGAGTGAGAGGGGAGAAGCAGGCTTCCCGCTGAGCAGGAAGCCCGATGCGGGACTTCATCCTGGGTCTCCAGGAACATGACCTGAGGCGAAGGCAGAGAGGCTTTAACCCTGTGAGCCACCCAGGCGTCCTGAACCCACGTTTATAAAAACTTCCAACTCAGAGTCTTCCTTGACAGGTGTGGTGTTCCAAGGCTCCCAGCTGTCTGCCCTCTTGGGTGGTCGACCCTACCAATTAGAGAAATGTACATTAAAACAAACATAAGATATTATTTCATGGCTACCACACGGGCAAATTTCATGGCTACCACATGGGCAAAAATTAAAGTCAGGGAACCAACCGCCAGTGGGGACAAGAAGCCATGGGAATACACAAATGTGGCTGATGGAAATGGAAATGGGTACATTCACTCCTGGGACAATTTATTACATTTACCGGCCCTGACCCAATGGTTCCATTCCACATTTTAGGAAAAGAAAGTCTTGCACACACTCACTGTGAGTGACATCATTCTAATAACCAAAATCTAGGGGGAAAAAAGGAAACCTCCAGGAAGAGAGAAAGGATCTATAATTTGGTCCATTGGGGCAACGTAATTAATACGAGACCTGTGCTGCCCAATACCGTCATTAGTTTCACGTGCTGCTTGACCACATAAAGAGCAGCTAGCCCCAGCCTAATTGTATAAAGTTCAGGATACACACTGGATGTAGAAGATTTGGTGCCAAAAAATAATAATAACACATTTTTAATCTCCTATACTAGTTTCATGATGAAACAAGACCTAAGAAAACATTAAGTAAAATTAACCTCATAAGCGTTCCTTCTTAATTACTTAACCCGCTTTTTTAAAAGATTTTTTCCATTTATTTGACAGAGAGAGAGAGAGAGATTACAAGTAGGCAAAGGGGCATGCAGAGGGAGGAGGAAGCAGGCTCCCTGCCAAGCAGAGAGCTGGCGGCGGGCCTCGATCCCAGGACCCTGAGATCATGACCTGAGCCAAAGGCAGAGAGGCTTTAACCCACTGAGCCACCCAGGCGCCCTGAACCCGCTTTTATAGAAACTTCCAGCCCGCACCTGCTTCCACTTGACAAGACAGCAAGAGAGCCTTTTAAAGCAGCCGGTAAATATTTTTCTTTTCTTAAAGATTTATTTATTAATTTGAGAGAGAAACACAGCTAGAGAGGGAACACAAGCAGGGGGAGTATGAGGGGAAAAGCAGGCTTCCCGCCGAGCAGGAAGCCCAATGCGTGATTCATCCTGGGTCTCCAGGATCATGACCCGAGGCGAAGGCAGAGAGGCTTTAACCCTGTGAGCCACCCAGGCGTCCTTAACCCGCGTTTATAAAAACTTCCAACCCGCACCTGCTTCCACTTGACGAGACAGGAAGAGAGCCTTTTTAAGCAGCCCGTAAATCTTTTTCTTTTCTTAAAGATTTTATTTATTTATTTGAGAGAGAAACACAGCTAGAGAGGGAACACAAGCAGGGGGAGTGAGAGGGGGAGAAGCAGGCTTCCCGCCGAGCAGGAAGCCCAAAGTGGGGCTCGAATCCGGGTCTCCAGGATCATGAGCTGAGCTGAAAGCCGTCGCATGACCAACTGAGCCACCCAGGCACCCAATGCTGGTAAATCTTTAAACCCAGAATGAAACCTAGCCATTTAGGGCGCCTGGGTGGCTCAGTTGGTTAAGTGACTGCCTTCAGCTCAGGTCATGATTCTGGAGACCCGGGATCGAGCCCCACATCGGGCTGCCTGATCGGCGGGAGGCCTGCTTCTCCCTCTCTCACTCCCCCTGTTTGTGTTTCCTCTCTGCCTGTGTTTCTCTCTGTCAAAAAAATAAATTTTTTTTAAAAAAGGCATCCTAGCCATTTACAAGCATACAGCTGCAGATAGAATATTATACTAAGCAAATGAACCAAGAACATACGCCATTTAAAGAAAAGAGGAAAAAAAATGAACACTCTCTCCTTCTGTGACAAGGAAACCACGGGCAAAAAGTTAACCAACATACGGAAATACGACCCGACCCGGGCGCAAAAAAAAGAGACGAACCGAAGCAAAAAATCCCACCTTTAATGCATCTCCTGAGTCAAATAAACAACCAAAAGGGTAATTAAGGTTAATAACGCTTACTCCGAAATTCCCGCTGTTCTCTTCCGCAGGTAATTAAAGTTTTCAATAAACGACACACAAGCCTCCCCGAAGCAAGGACCCCAAAAATTGTAGTAAAACTCACCACGGAAATCTGTAGTAAAAGGTGAAAGATTTATGCGATATGAGGCGAAACCAGTCGGGGCGGTGGGGTGCCGCTCCCTCAGTGTGGGAAAAAAGGAAATACCACATACAGTAATGGTGACTAGTTAGCGGCAAGACTCAGCATCTGAATAAAAATTTTTAGATTACTCTGTAAATAGAGGTCTAACTCTAAGATACGTAAGTGGAAGAATTTTTAAATTCTATTGTTTTAAACTTGTACGATGTGCATTGCCTTGTGGGTATGCAAATAAGCGAGTCACCGCCCTTCCGTTTAGGAAAGTACGTTAGTATTTACGCGGTACCTCGGCGTCACCATTAGGGGGCGAAGCAAAGGATTGACTGACTGGGATCTAAACGCCTATTGATAAGACACTAGGGCTTTATGTTTTATGTATTTGTACGGGTGAGATTGGTTTCTGTTGAGTAAAAACTTTGTCCTTAAATCGAAAAGAGGAAATTAGCAAATAAATAGCTGATAAGAGATTCAGGACAGTGGTTCCTCCCTTCAGTGGGGAGGGAGGGCTGAGGTTGGGAAGATCAGAGCACACCACGCCACACCGGTGTTTGTCCTGTTTTAACCGTGCAACTGCAGGGTATAGACTCTTCACCATTCTGCATTTTAGTCAACCAAATGCGACATATATCTTAAATTCTACATCTTCGTTTTTTAAAGAGTCTATTATAGGAGCTCCGGGTGGCTCAGTTGGTTTAAGCGACTGCCTTCAGCTCAGGTCATCATCCTGGAGACCAGGGATCGAGCCCCACAGTGGGCTTTCTGCTCGGTGGGAAGCCTGCTTCTCCACTTCTCAGTCCCTCTGCTTGTGTTTCCTCTGTAGCTGTGTTTCCCTCTGTCAAATAAATAAATAAACTCTTAAAAAAAACAAGTCTATTATAGCCGCTGACCGGTTTGGCGTCTGGATGTGAGCCTGAGCATGCTCGAATAAATAAACCATTTGCTCTTGCATGGAAGCGGCCGGTAAATATTTTTCTTTTCTTAAAGATTTTACTTATTTATTTGAGTGAGAAACACAGCTAGAGAGGGAACACAAGCAGGGGGAGTGAGAGGGGGAGAAGCAGGCTTCCCGCCGAGCAGGAAGCCCAATGCGAGACTTCATCCTGGGTCTCCGGGATTGACCTGAGGCGAAGGCAGAGAGGCTTTAACCCTGTGAGCCACCCAGGCGTCCTGAACCCGCATTTATAAAAACTTCCAACTCAGAGTCTTCCTTGACAGGTGTGGCGTTCCAAGGCTCCCAGCTGACTGCCCTCTTGGGTGGTCGACCCTTCCAATTAGAGAAATGTACATTAAATCAACCATCAGATACTATTTCATGGCTACCACAATGGCAAAAATTAAAGTCAGGGAACCAACCGCCAGTGGGGACAAGAAGCCATGGGAATACACAAATGTGGCTGATGGAAATGGAAATGGGTACATTCACTCCTGGGACAATTTATTACATTTACCTGCCCTGACCCAATGGTTCCATTCCACATTTAAGGAAAAGAAAGTCTTGCACACACTCACTGTGAGTGACATCATTCTAATAACCAAAATCTAGGGGGGAAAAAGGCAAACCTCCAGGAAGAGAGAAAGGATCTATAATTTGGTCCGTTGGGGCAACGTAATTAATACGAGACCTGTGCTGCCCAATACCGTCATTAGTTTCACGTGCTGCTTGACCACTTAAAGAGCAGCTAGCCCCAGCCTAATTGTATAAAGTTCAGGATACACACTGGATGTAGAAGATTCGGCGCCAAATAATAATAATAACACATTTTTAATCTCCTATACTAGTTTCATGATGAAACAAGACCTTAAAATACATTAAGTAAAATTAACCTCATAAGCATTCCTTCTTAATTACTTAACCCGCTTTTTTAAAGATTTTATCCATTTATTTGACAGAGAGAGAGAGAGAGAGAGATTACAAGTAGGCAAGGGGCAGGCAGAGAGGGAGGAGGAAGCAGGCTCCCTGCCAAGCAGAAAGCCGGAGGCGGGCCTCGATCCCAGGACCCTGAGATCATGACCTGAGGCGAAGGCAGAGAGGCTTTAACCCACTGAGACACCCAGGCGCCCTTAACCCTCTTTTATAAAAAATTCCAGCCCGCACCAGCTTCCACTTCACAAGACAGCAAGAGAGCCTTTTAAAGCGGCCGGTAAACATTTTTCTTTTCTTAAAGATTTTATTTATTTATTTGAGAGAGAAACACAGCTAGAGAGGGAACACAAGCACGGGCAGTGAGAAGGGGAGAAGGAAGCTTCCCGCCGAGCAGGAAGCCCAATGCGTGACTTCATCCTGGGTCTCCAGGATCATGACCTGAGGCGAATGCAGAGAGGCTTTAACCCTGGGAGCCACCCAGGCATCCTTAACCCGCGTTTATAAAAACTTCCAACCCGCACCTGCTTCCACATGACGAGACAGCAAGAGAGCCTTTTTAAGCAGCCGGTAAATCTTTTCCTTTTCCTAAAGATTTTATTTATTTATTTGAGAGAGAAACACAGCTAGAGAGGGAACAGAAGCACGGGGAGTGAGATGGGGAGAAGGAAGCTTCCCGCCGAGCAGGAAGCCTAATGCGTGATTGATCCTGGGTCTCCAGGATCATATCCCGAGGCTAAGGCAGAGAGGCTTTAACCCTGTGAGCGACCCAGGCCTCCTTAACCCGCGTTTTTAAAAACTTCCAAGCCGCACCTGCTTCCACTTGACGAGACAGCAAGAGAGCCTTTTTAAGCAGCCGGTAAATCTTTTTCTTTTCTTAAAGATTTTATTTATTTATTTGAGAGAGAAACACAGCTAGAGAGGGAACACAAGCAGGGGGAGAGAGAGGGGGAGAAGCAGGCTTCCCGCCGAGCAGGAAGCCCAAAGTGGGGCTCGATCCCGGGTCTCAGGATCATGACCTGAGCTAAAGCCGTCGCATGACCAACTGAGCCACCCAGGCGCCCAATGCTGGTAAATCTTTAAACCCGGAACAAACCTAGCCATTTATGTGTATACCCTGTAGTTGCACGTTTAAAACAGGACAAACACCGGAGTGTTGTGGTGTGCTCTGCTCTTCCCAACCTCACCTCTCCCTCCCCACTGAAGGGAGGAACCACTGTCCTGAATCTCTTATCAGCTATTTATTTGCCAATTTCCTCTTGTTCGAATTAAGGACAAAGTTTTTACTCGACAGAAACCAATCTCACCCGTACAAATACAGAAAACATAAAGCCCTAGTCTCTTATCAATAGGCATTTAGATCCCAGTCAGTCAATCCTTTGCTTCGCCCCCTAATGGTGACGCCGAGGTACCGCGTAAATACTAACGTATTTTCTGAACCCGAAGGGCGGTGACTCGCTTATTTGCATACCCACAAGGCAATGCACATCGTACAAGTTTAAAACAAGAGAATTTAAAAATTCTTGCACTTACGTATCTTACAGTTAGACCTCTACTTACAGAGTAATCTAAAAATTTTTATTCAGATGCTGAGTCTTGCCGCTACTGAGTCACCATTACTGTATTTGGTGTTTCTATTTATCCCACTAGTGAGGGAGAGGCACCCTGCCCACCCCTCTGGTTTCGCTTCATATCGCATAAGTCTTTCACTTTTACTAAAGATTTCCGTGGCGAGTTTTACTACAATTTTGGGAGCTTTGCTTCGGGGAGGCTTGTGTGTCATTTAGTGAAAAACTTTAAATACCTACGGAAGCGAACCACGAGAATTTGGGGGTAAGCGATATTAACATTAATTACCCTTTTGGTTGTTTATTTGACTCAGGAGATGCATTAAAGGTGGGGTTTTTTGCTTTGGGTCATCTTTTTTTGCGCCCGGCTTGTATTTCTGTATGTTGGTTAACTTTTTGCTTGTGCTTTCCTTGTCACAGAAGGAGAGAGTGGTCGTTTTTTTTTTTCCTCTTTTCTCTAAATGGCGTATGTTTTTGGTTCATTTGCTTAGTATAAATTGGTAGGTTTCATTCCGGGTTTAAAGATTTACCAGCATTGGGCGCCTGGGTGGCTCAGATTGTTAATCGACTGCTCAGGTCATGATCCTGGAGACTCAGGATCGAGTCCCGCATCGGGCTTCCTGCTCGGCGGGAAACCTGCTTCTCCCCCTCTCACTCCCCCTGCTTGTGTTCCCTCTCTAGCTGTGTTTTTCTCTCAAATAAATAAATAAAATCTTTAAGAAAAGAAAAAGATTTACCGGCTTCTTTAAAAGGCTCTCTTGCTGTCTTTTCAAGTGGAAGCAGGTGCGGGTTGGAAGTTTTTATAAAAGCGGGTTA
>PITA01030386.1:0-16590 GCA_004023965.1 Spilogale gracilis | reverse complement strand
AAAGGGAAATTAGAGAAATGATTCCACTTATATAGCACTAAAAACCGTAAGATACCTTGGAATAAACCTAACCAAAGAAGTTAAGGATCTCCTCAAACTCAACAACCAAAATGAAGATCATCACATCAAAAAATGGGCATGAGACATAAACAGACACTTCTCCATGAAACACATACAAATGGCTAACAGGCACGTGAAAAAATGTTCCTCATCATTAGCTCTCAGGGAAATTCAAATCAAAGCACATTGAGATACCACCTTACCCCAGTCAGAGTGACCAAAATTAACAGGACAGGAAACAAGTGTTGGAGAGTCTGTGGAGAAAGGGGAACCCTCTTACAATGCAAGTTGGGAATGCAAGTTGGTGCAGCCACTTTGGAAAACAGTGTGGAGATTCCTTAAAAAATTAAAAATAGAGCTACCATCTGACCCTGCAATTGCACTACTGGGTATTTACCCCAAAGATATAGACACAGTGAAAAGAAGGGCCATATGTACCTCAGTGTTCATTGCAGCAATGGCCACAATCACCAAACTGTGGAAAGAGCCAAGGTATGCTTCAACGGATGAATAGATAAAGAAGGTATGGTTCATATATACAATGGAATATTATGCCTCTATCAGAAAGGATGAATACCGAACTTTTGTAGCAAATGGACGGGACTAGAAGGAGATTATGCTGCGCTAAATAAGCCAAGCAAAGACAGTCAAGTATTGTATGCTTTCACTTACCTGTGGAGCATAAAGAACAACATGGAGGACAGTGGAAGAAGGAAAGGAAATGCGAACAGGGGTAAATTAGAGAGAGAGAGATGAAGCATGAGAGACTTTGGACTTTGAGAAACGAACTGAGGGTTTTGGAAGGGAGGGGGTGGGGGGATGGGGGAGCCTGGTTGTGGGTATTAAGGGCACAAATTGTATGGAGAACTCAATGTGGGACATAAACAATGAATCTTGGAACACTAAAAAAATAAAATAAATTATTATAAAAATAATAAAGAAATTAATGATAAAAAATGAAATCTTAATTTTCATGTTTCTCACAACAGTCTACAAAATGAAAATGTGCTGCACAGAACTGCACAGAAAGAGCATTCTGCTGCATGTATGGAGGCTTTTGACTACAGAAGTTACTCATTCAACAGTACTAACAATTACACTGAGTGAAAAGGGAATCCCTACAACTTGAGTATCTCATGCATAAGACAGCTTGACTTTCAATATGAAAAACAACATAATTACAGGTCTTCAGTTGGAACTAAGATGTGAGGAAGCCATAGAACCATTCAAAATGAAAATATTGGCCACTACTAATAGAAGATAAGGGTCCCAGTCAACATTTTCCACCTCCCTCTGTCATTCCTCCTTGTTTCCAATATCCATGTAAGTCTTAATTCACCATATGATATTGGTTTCTTCCAATTTTCCTACCAGCAAGTTTCCCTTGCTTTATGCATTATGTTTTATTTTAGCTTTTTAATATATTTTTTAAAATATTTACTTACTTATTTGAGAGAGAGAGAAACACATTAATCCTCATGAGTGGGAGAGATGGGTAGAGGGAGACGGAGAAAGAGAGAGAGAGAGACTCTCAGACTCCCCAGGGAGCACAGAGCCTGAAACCGGGCTCAATCTCAGGACCCTCAGATCATGAGGGTCTGAGCCCTCCTGTTTCCTTCTGAAAATGAGAGGCCATCAGGGTTAGGTAGTGCTTCATGAAACTGCTATTTCCCTGTCTGTGAATATAATCTTTAAGAATCTCTTATGATGCTACCGAGAACAACACTGATGGGTAAAAAAAAAAAAAAAAAAAAAGTGTGGTTTTTTTCTTGGTACTTCTTTTAGCTAAAACTATCTAGTAGGAGGAGGAACTGCCAAGTGACAGTGTCCTTAAAGGAAGCCTGGTGAGACAGTTAAGCCTTCTTTTGAGGAATGGATGGAAGAGGAGGGGAGTGGAATTATGTGTATGACAATCGCTGATGGATATCCCATGGCAAAGTCTGCTTTGCCTGTGGACTGCCATAAGTGTTAAAAAAATTACTGTCCTCCAACTCTCTCATCCCTCAGGTAAAATAACTCTGAGGCACATGTCTGCACTGTTTTCCAGAGTCCCCTCCTAGAAATAACCTCTAGTTGCTTCAAGTTATCTGCTTGACTCCCCTTTTTTAGCTTCATTCACTCCCTGTTTTTATCCCCTCACTTCCCTGTTTATGCTTCCTGAAATTGGCTCCCAAAGGAACCACTTAGATTTTAATCTGTAACTCTATGGCTTTCTCTATACAAGGAAACTCCATGACAGTAGGTATGTCTTAGATACCTATCAAAAACAAACAAACAAAAACAACACAAAACCCCCCCAAAAACAAACAAAGCAAAACAACACTCAAAAAGTAAAAAAATGAGAAAAAAATCAAGACCATAGTAGAATTATTTCATATCAGCAATCTGAATATAAAACTGAGTTTATCATTGAAGGTTAGAGATAAAGTGAGAAGTAGAACTATTATTCATTCAAGAAATAAAGAACAAAATATTTTTCATATCCTGATTCTAAAAATCTGAAATCCTTGCTCTGAAGAAATCAAAGTCTAGGGGGAAAAGGCTAATACAAGTGTAAAGATAGTTTCCAAACATGGCCACCAATTACTCCTCCCATGGTTGTACACGTGTTCCTTTACTATGAGACTTTGCTATTCCTCTCATCAAGAGTTGGAATCTATTTCTGTTATTGCTATCTGGGTCGATCTTATGATCTGCAGCCAAATGTATGGGAAGTGAAATCTGGGATTCCTACTGTGGCCCTAAAGAAGACTAGCAGCTTTGACTTCCCTCTCTCAGAGCCTAGAGATCATGCTAGAAGTTCAGACTAGACTGCATAATTATTGGAGCCTCATGGAGGAGACTTTGAAGGGAGAGAAGCCATCCTGGATTTTCCAGCCCCAAACAAGCTCCTAGCTTAACGCGGCTGCATGAGTGAACTCATACATCAAGGAAGAACATGTCCCTCAGCTGAGGCCAAACTAATTCACAGAATCATGAGAAATAATAAATTATCGTTTTAAGTCATCAAACATTGGGGAGGTTTGTTAAGCAGCACACATAACTGAAACAGCAAGCAATTATGATACAGCTTAATAAGTCTACTGGAGTGATGGACGAAGTGCAAAGGAAGACAAAGAAAAGGTAGTTACTGGGTGAGCACCTCTTATAAGATATTACCACACAACAATGTGATTGCTGCTGTAAATACATATTTTTTTCTAGCAACAATGGCTACTATTAGTAATGATTAGAGAATATCCAACTTATGACTAGTATGATTGTGAGCCTGTGGACAATAGAAGTTCAAATATGTTTGGATTGGTTGAAGGACAAGTGCTAGGATCAAAAGAAGCGAAAGCCAGGAAGGGGGAGGAGTTGAGAAAAAAGGCAAGAGGCCAAGTAGGGATGGTAACAAGGATCTGTCTTACAGGCAAGTGAGAGCAGTGAAAACTGTAGATAGTAAGATATCATCTCTTGTTTTCTCACTTCACTATCCTAAAACTGGCTCCCTAAAAAGGTATATGATTATACCTTTTTTTCTTTGAGCCAGTCAAAATATTAAGAGAACCCCTTATGAGTGGTAGCAACACATTGTCCATCTTTTAATCACTGTTGAAAAGTACATTCGCAAAACATTTGCTCCTTTTTTTCTCCCAGAGGACTCTTCATTCTATTTAGGGTGAATCACATATAGTCAGCAACATGCTTACTGTTACACCTTTGTCATAGCTACTGAAATCCTTACCTTAACAGTTGATGTTATCGATACAAGAAAAGTTGTAGAAATTCTCTCACTTGCCATCTGTGACAGATTTTTGGCATATTTAGACAGTTTCAATGGCTCCCAATTTCTACAGCATGGAGGCACAGAATTTCAAGCTTCAAAAATTAATAGGGGGAATCTATTTTCCTGTCTTTGTTTAAATACTTGTGATTGTTAATACATTCATTCCTTTATTAATTTGTTCTCATTTTTCAAAGTAAAAAAAATAGAGTACACTTATGAATTTAAAAGGACACTGGTTAGAGTTTACCTTTTTGTCTTTGACACTGCAAGCAACCAATCAACACAATTACATCTTTGGTAAGTGTCTAGGACATGGATGAAATAATATATGTATACATGTATACAACTATCTCTACACCCATATATGTAAATAATTGTTTATGGCTTGAGTACCTTCTGAGATTTATTAAAGAAGACACTTTCAGTGCTTCCCAAAGATAATAGTTACCAGAACATTCACAATTCTAGAAGGGGTGCCTTATCTCTCTCCTCCACACCTTCAAATTAATAGTGTCTTCCTAACAACTACCACAATTTTTCAAAAGTGAACTCTAACAGACATAGCTTTTAGATGTTATGAAATGCACTATCTTAATGTTCATAAAAGTTATTGCTTACACCCTGCATGATTGCTTAATTGCTATGATTCAGTTATGAACAAAACAAAATGCAAAAAGCAGATCTCACTTGCTCTCCAGCCCAGAAACCACATCCCATAATTAAATTGGAAGATGGTGGGATATCTCCTCAAAAAATGCAAGGGAGTGGTGGAACTGCTTCTTCCTGCTCATTAGCTCTGGGTTAAGTTGAATCATAGCTATTAAGAGAACCTGCAGGCTGTAATGACTAGATCACCTCAGACCAAGGTTGCTGGCTGAGAAGTACACACTGCTCTAGGAGGTGAGGTCAGAATAATGAAACACTGCATTCTCAGATCCAAGGAGCCGCCAGCAATGCACCAAACCTACCAGGGGCTCAGACAGGAGACCTGTACAGAGGAAATGTGTCAATAAAATGACTCATCAGCCAAGGCTAGAATAATTCCAAGACTGTCAGATAAACAGTATGTACAGGTATGCAGATACATAGTGCTTCTTTTTCCTAGACAGGCTTCTCCCTGCATTTAATCATCTGCATTTATATTTCTTTTTTCAGAGAAAGACATATAGTCTATCCCCCACTCTTCATCAAGTAGTCTCATCATCATCATATGGACAGATGGTATCAGAACTTGGTCCATATGACCTCAGCCTGACCATTTCAGACATGTCAGGCTGACGTCTAACTATCAACACCTGAATCATTGACCAAAGGCTTTCTCTACCTGCCAAAGACCACCGACTATTAATGTGTTAGGCTGCAAATGCCAAGGAATTAATACCCACTGAGAGCAGCCCTCTAGCAACGACAGACAGGAAATGTTGTAAACACCTCATACCCTTTATCTCTCAGGTTAGATTAATTCTGAGGTACATGTTCTATACTGTCTCTCATTACTCCCCAGCATTCTTTAGCTCCAGTTGTCCACCATTTTACTGGCCTTCTTCCTTCTCTGTCCTTTTTTTTTCACTTTAAAACCAGTGTTCCTTGAGCTTGCCTCTTATGTAAACTACTTATAGTGTAATTTTTGTGTCAGGTTTGGTTCTCTAGGAACCCAATTAAAACTATCATCATCCCCAACATCAATAATAATAATAATAATAATAATAATAATAGTCATTTCCACATATTGGGCTACTACTGTATGGACTTGAAACTTTCCTTCATTATTCCATTAAAAATTTAGTGTTCATGACAGGCAACTATATTACCTCTCTCTCACAATTGAGGCATGGGGGTTTAAACAAGTTGCCAAGATCTAGATCACTGAGTTCATAATTGAAGACTAGAAGGCAAGAGCTATTTGATTCCAAACTCATTTTGTTCAATCTACTGTATTCTACTGCCACCCATAAATACTAAAATTAAAATTTTTTAAAAACAAAATTCACATGTTGAGCCCTTCTCTATTTTCCAAAAAAAATTAGAAGGAATAATTTTATTTCAACTACTAAGTAATAAATGTCTAAGAGCTTTTCAACCTAAAAATACTTTCAAAAAGAGTCATTAGAACATGGATAGTATTTTAATTCATTTGGAACACTGCTCTGTCAAATAGTTGTGTCTCCTTTTTACCACAATAGCCTTTTATAGGTGCATAAGGCCTCCTCAAGAGCAGGGACAGTGTCCTATTGTGTCTGCATTCCCAGGAACTAGCCTAATAGGCATTCCATGAATGTTAGTTGAACTGATTAACTGGAGTTCTAGTAAATTTTAATGATAGGGAAATATTGGGGGGGGCACTGGTTTAAATAAGACTCTAGCTGGATGCAATTTGGATTGATGCGCTTTGGTAAGGAAGAAAAATTTTATCATGAGGAGAGATATGAGGTCCACGGTCTTTGTGTTGATGTTATCTATACAGAGAATGATCTGTGCTTTAGGCAGTTGGGGCCCCTGGGTGGCTCAGTTGGTTAAGCGACTGCCTTCGGCTCAGGTCATGATCCCAGAGACCTGGAATCGAGTCCCACATTGGGCTCCCTGCTTGGCAGGAAGCTTGCTTCTCCCTCTGTCATTCCCTCTGCTTGTGTTCCCTCTCTGGCTGTGTTTCTCTCTGTCAAATAAATAAAATCTTAAAAAAAAAAAAAAAAGACCTCTGACATGGCAGCATAAGTGATGTTTTGATACAGAAATTGAATATTTTGAAAAAAATAAACTGAATTTAGAGTGATCCAGAAGAAGGAGAACTCTGGAATTTAGAACTCTAGGTGTTAGAGAATAGATTTGCTTCATGTCACTGAAGATACTCTATGCAAATATCAACCACTCTGCTAAAGAACAAGTGGTGAGTTTCTTTTCCAAAAGATAGAAAGCAGCTTTACCTGAAGATTTTGTAGCCCAGCTTTCCCATTAACAATCCAAATATTTTCCACAATAACTCATATCCTTTAATCAAAAATGAAAGCCTATATCATGGGATTGGGTAGCTCAGCCATTGCCTACAACACTTTGCCACTCTTAATATTTACAATTAAGTTACTTTTAATAGTCCTAAAACCCTTGTAATTATAGAATAGAAACTTCTAAATATATGGAAGAGACAATCTGTGCAAGAAAAATAAATCTTTTAAATTATGCCAATATGCCAATTATTTACAAAAATATGTATGAATTAAGCATTCACATACTTGGCTTCACCTTACAAAGTGTAGCGTGAAACTAGAATCAGTTAAAAATAATTCACACCCCACATATAAAAGAGTTTTAAAGATCTGGAACTTAAAGGTCTCACAGAGATTTTTGGTCATGTGAAAATAGATATAGGAAAGAAAAAGAAAATTATTAAAAAGGACAATTATCTACAAAATAAAAATATTTCACAATTACATCTGCAAATCAATCTTCACGTTTTTTTTAATATAAAACTCTTTTAAAGTAAATCCTAGAGAAGCAGAATCAAAAAATTTACAGTAATTTCCTGTTTAATTGTGTAAAATTTTACATTTTTATGATTTTTTAAAAAAATTAAATTCTGTTTAGTGTAAATTCTAGGGTAATATTAGTTTTAGGAGTAGAATTTAGTGATTCATCACTTAAATATAATACCCAGTGCTCATTACAAGTGCCCCCCTTCATAACCACCACCCATTTAGCCCACGTCCCCACCCATCTCCCTTCCAGCAACCCTCAATTTGTTCTCTATAGTAAAGAGTCTCTAACATTTAGCCTCCCTCTCTTTTTTCTTTCCCTTATGTTCATCTGTTCAGCTTCTCAAATTCCACATATGAGTGAGATCATATGGTATTTGTCTTTCCCTGGATGACATATTTTACTTAGCATAACACCTTCTAGCTCTATCTACATCATTGCAGTCAAATGCTCTACCACTAAGCTATACCTCCATTCACATTATTGCAAATGGCAAGATTTCATTTTTTTGATGTCTGAGTAATATTAGTGTGTGTGTGTGTGTGTGTGTGTGTGTGTGTGTGTGTAACATCTTCTTTATCTTTTCATCAGTTGATGGGCATTTGGACTCTTTCCACAATTTGGCTGTTGTTGATAATACTGCTATTTAATCTTAATTTGAAAAAGAATCCAAAAAGCAGAAACAGAATGCAAATAAGAGTCATATTCAGTAGCAGTTGAGATTTTCTTAACATTTTATTAAGAAATTTTTCAATCATACAGCAAAATTAAAAGAGTTGTGTGGTGAAATCCCATATACTCACCATCTAGATTCTACCATTTTACTATGCCTCCTTTACTATGTATCTATACATCCATCCATCCCTTTACCCATTCATTACTCCATCTATTTTGAGTGCACTTCAAAGTGATTTTAAGACATCAGAAAAATTCTCTCTAAATAATTCTGCATGCATATGATTAAATATAGTACAATGTTTGCTTTCATTTTATAAAACTTGTATATCATGGAATCTAAAAATCTTAAGTGTTCATTAACTCAGCTGTGACACATATATATACTTGTGAACATCCAAACCACTCTCGAGATACAGAACATTGAGCTACAGATTAATTTAAGGGAAAATAATAAATACTTGGTAAAGCTTTCTTTTCCTTTCTTTAAAACAATCCAAATACATAGAATGCTTAAAGTAAAACAAGAATACTGGTTTTTCTTAACCTCAATAATTTTTTTCAACTCCATTTCAGCCACTATATAAAAAGAAAGCCTATGAAATGGTGTCTAAGGATTACCTTGGCTTAGAACATCAATGTTAAGCCAAATGTCAACAGTGCCAATATGGTAAGATAAATGCAGAAGGTAAGGAAACAACAAAAGGGAGTGGTGGAGACTGTGGTTAACACATTTAATATTCAGCTTCAGCTAAAGGATGCCATGCAAGCCTGTGATTCTAGCATCATCAAACCTTTAGTTAATTCAATAAAGTTGGATATATACTTTATACTGAATTTCTATATACTGAATTTCTAAAGTCTTAACATTATATTAAAACCCTTTAAAATGTTAAGGTGTTCAGTCATATGAGCCTCTAAGACTCTCAGTTTGACTTCTTTGCTTGGAGTTTCACACTATTTCATGACTTGTAATTCCCTAAAGTAGTATATATTTATTATTATCAGATCATTTTTGAGTTAATGAGTGAATCTCAGAATCATAAGATTAAAAGGATGCATTTATCTGTATATTTTAAAAGTTTAAAACTTGTGTAGTTAGATATACCAGATTTCATTATAACAGATATCATAGGATCAAGAGAAATAAGAAGTATATAGTAATACAATCTCTTTCTTCCCAGGAAATATACCCATAGACACTCTCACAAAATGAGACCAAAAAAAAATTGGGAGTTTTACACATTCCACTCCCTCTCAGTTCTTCATTTGTTCATGTATTCATTCATCTGATAAGTATATAGTGTGTATTTGTGCACCCGTCACTATCCTAGGTCTGCTGATATAATTGTAACTAAAATAAAGATCAAGGATTCATGGAATTGAGTTCAGGAGAGATAGACAATAAATGTATAATATGCTTTGTGATTGTGAGTGATGGGAAGAAAGTATAGGGGTGAGAGGATTATATAAGGTGGTCAGAGAAAACCTTTCTGCCAAGATGACTTCTGAACAGAGGTGAAAGCAAATGAGAAAGAGAATCCTGGAGGAGGAAGGATCCATGGAGAAAGAACTTGTCAAACTAAATGGAAAAACCTCAAATCCGTCTTACAAAAGTTTGTCACTGAATACAAACTAATACATGTGTGCTTCCCTTGAAGCATACCCATTCTCACATGAAATATATACAAAATAGGGGCACCTGGATGGCTCAGTCAGTTAAGCTGCTGCCTTCGGCTCAGGTCATGATCCCACGGCCCTGGGATCAAGCCCTGCATCAGGCTTCCTAGGAAGGCCTGCTTCTCCCTCTGCCTCCCACTCCCCCTGCTCGTGCTCGCTCTCTCTCAAACAGTAAATGAAGTCTTAGAAATATATCATACAAAATATATCCAAATTGAGAGAACAATGCATTGTTTGAGATTTAAAAAAATAAAATTCTATCAAGGATTTATCACAAGCTTATTATTCAGAGAGATCAATTCTGTAATTAAGATATGATTTACAATTTTCGATGTAAACTTTATTTTGGAATGCATTCATTACATGAAGGAATATACTCTCTAGCAACAGAATTCAGAATTCATAAGCACTATATATCGCAATGTAGAGTAAGAAAGGCCCAATTATGGACAGTTGGCAAATCATTTTCATATAAGGAAATGAAAACTAGATGGAGAATGAAAATGCGAGCTTATTATATAGTCTTCAGAGACCATGCCTGGTTTTCTCTCTTTGAGCGCCTTTGAACACAGAATACGATCCTGAAAGTTCGCCCGTCTGTCGGCAATCCCTTAAGGTGCTCATAGCAGGTGGTGCTAATAAACCTTGACACAGGATTATCTTGCTCAAGAGCTCAAAACAGGGAAAAGGGATTATGGCAACAACTTCACCTGACCCAGCTATGTCTCTTGTCTTTTGTCACCCATCATGCCAGTTTCAGAAAAGTCGGGATAACATTTCAATCAGAAACTGGCAGAATTTTCCTCTTTCAGACCTGTCAAGACCGAAGGTAATTGTGCTCCCAGGGCCATTCCACTTGAAGGAAATATATGGAAATTAGAAATATACCACATTCTACAAGAAACTGCCAGTTTCTGAGTGCCTTTGTGAACTCCCTTTCTTTTCTGTTAAATATAAAAATAGAAAGGGAAGGGCAAGAGAAGGGAAGGTTGGGAGCACACAGTAAAATATGTTCAGCTGTCGGCAACGTTACCACATTGAAGCTTCTACTGCTTCTTGCCTTGACATAAACACTTCATAGTCTCCAATTATATTAATTGCTCATGTGGTAAAATACCATCTGGGTAATAAACATAACCAAGTTCACAGACATGATTAATTTGAAAATGTACTGAATGCAAACAAGGGCAATATAAAGATGTTGTCCCATCATTTTTGTTTCTAGAGTTTTATTTTTAATAAATTGGGACTCTTCTGAAAATCTACACTAGGCTCAGGCGAACATTAAAACTATGGCTATGTCATTACTTAAGGGCACTGCCATAATATCTTGTCTTTTAAAATGTGTATGAACATAGGGGACCTAGGTAGCTCTGTCACTTAAGTGTCAACTCTTGATCTTGGCTCAGGTCATGATCTCAGGGTCCTGAGATCTAGCCCAGTGCCAGGCTCCCTGCTGGGCACAGAGCCTGCTTAAGATTCTCTCTTACTCCCTCTGACCCTCCCTTCCTAAAACGTACATGGAGTTATTTACATACTTACAGATAACTTGGATCTAAACTATAGTTCTCTGAGTTATCAAAAGCTACTGGGACACTTTAAAAAGAATGGTAAAACAGTCCAAATGACCAAAGAGCCCCAAGATGCTCACATGTGAAGTAGATTCACTTAGCATCCAGAAATTAGCAACAGCTGCCCTTATGTCTAATGCATTCCTCCCAGCCTACCTTCCATTACCCCGTGGACAAACATGAGGTACTTCCTTACCAGAACCTATTGTCTCTATATTTGTGGAAAAAAGCAAGGCCCAAGCTCCCAATTGCTCCAAAAGAAAACCAAGCAACCTGTCAATATACCAGCAGCATGACTTTTTAGTTCCCATGCCGCATAAAAAATAGTGCATTTATGGTATATAAGCTAAATGCATCTTACTAATTTTTTAAAAAGTTGTTCCCTGGGGAAATTTAGATATAATTCCTTTTTTGCAGGAATAGTTTATAAAATATCTTTGTAGCATGTGTGCTGATATATCTACCCGTACAAAAATGAGCCCAATTCTAAGTACCTGTGGGTACTTCCTCGGGCTTTTATAATGCCCTCCTTACCTAAATGATGGAAAAAAGTCATTGTCATACAAGCTTTTTCCTCACTCCTCCTACCACTCTTTTCCTTCCACCAGCCTTTTCTGCTACCTCTTCCATTCCTCCTGGGAAAGCCAGAGTTAAGGGAGGATGGTAGAAGAGGATATTTATACAGTTCTCTATATTCTTACCTAAATTGATTAGGCCAGCTAAAAGATGTACATGTGGGTAGTTGTCTCTGCAAAAAAAAAAACCTCCTCCCCATAAATAAGAGAAAAGTGGGCTTTTGAGAGGGGAAAATGTCTTTGGCTCAAAGTATTGCACACAATAGATCTGATATAATTGTGAACAGAGTCACATAAGCAGGCAACAAAACTGTCCAGACTTCAAGTATCGTTAAATTTTTTGCAATTTGGGATACAGTAACTAAATTTCTAAACCACTTATTCATTAACTCATTACCTCATTCACTATTTAACCAGTCATATATCAAATATTTACTGAGTATCTATTATGTGCCAGAAAGTTCTTGGCATTAGGGGTACAATAAAGAAACAAGACATGCAAAGTCCTGATTCTCACTGGACCTAAACTGGAGGGTAGATGGGGCCACGGAGACATGTAATAAATATGTAGGTAGATTATAAACATGAGGAGGTAGCTGCAGAGCTGACAACTGAATGATAACAAGAGGCCAGCTAGATAAAGATGCAGGAGGGAAGAGTATCCCAGGCAGAGCGAGTGGGAAATACCCACTCCCTGGGGAAGGTAACAGCTCAGTATATACCTGGAAAAGAGTCAGCCAATGTGACTGGAGTTGAGAGACTCACAGTTCAAAGGTGGGAGATGAGGGCTGGGGGGATAGGAAAGAGCAGGCACAAAGACAGCTGGGGTCTTGTAGGTAGGGAGAAGCAGTGTGGATTTTGCTCTAAGAGCAATGGTTTTCCAGTAAAGGGTTTTAGGCATGGGTAGTAGTGTGATCTGACTTATGCATTTTTTATTATTATTTTGGAGCTACATAGAGAATGAACAACTAATTTTACCCAAGATCCCCAGTAAAACTGAGTCCCAGTTATTCATATTTTTATTCTGCTCATTAAAATAACACTGGGGGGGGTCCTTTGCTATCCTTTCACCTACTCCTGTTTCCTAAAATTATCAAGTAAATATCATATCCAAGTCACTGCTTTTAGGGATATCCAAACTAGGATACCAAATAATGCCCCCAAAGAGCTCAATACTCATGTGAGCTCTCTTCCACAATGGAGAATTTCCGACAACCATCCCAGTGATCAATTCCTGAATGGAATGAGAATGGAAAGAAGGTGTGGCAGGAAGGGGGACGGGGATGTTGAGAGGGAAGATTTACCATGGGTAGGAGGAACTCTAAAGTTAACATGATGGCCAAGACACCTTGAGCCTCTCTGACTAGACCCACGGTTAAACAGATACTTCCATAAGAAAGATGTACAAAATGTCTGTGACATTATTATCTGACTCAAAATTTTGACAGAATTCAGTTAAGTACTGAACATGTTGAGACAGGCACTGGCACAAAGCCCTACCCTAGTCAGATGTACCTCTTGATTTACTGCAGATGGGCACCAAGTCATTTTGCCAATTTGGATGTTCCCAATAAGGCTTCACAAATAGATCTGTTCTCCAACAATATCTGCCTTCAGTGAAACGTGGAACAAAATAAGAAGTGTGACTTAATTCACAGACACAGACAAACATGCACCAGGGCCACCTACTTTAGGAAACTACTAAAGTACTTTACTTAGTATTCAGCCTCTGTTACTTTACTTTTTGTTCAAAGTTCAAAATTATCCATCGTCATCATCATTAAGTGATTTTACTACTAAAGAACTTGTATTTAACCATTTTAATATGTATTTATAAAGATAAACTTTCCTCATGAAGAATAAATTGCTAGCTATTTCACGTATGTTTTCTACACCTTGATTCTCATATGCTTTTCTTATTCTTCCTCAAGTATATGAAGAAACAGAGTTTAATTCTCATCTGTTCATGCTAGACATTTGTCTTCATTCTTCTGTACCCAGTGAAATTCTCCACTAGAAACATGAAAGTTTAGGGCGCCTGGGTGGCTCAGTGGGTTAAAGCCTCTGCTTTCTGCTCAGGTCATGATCTCAAGGTCCTAGGATTGAGGCCCGTATCGGGCTCTCTGCTCAGCAGGGAGACTGCTTCCTCCTCTCTTTCTGCCTGCCTCTCTGCCTACTTGTGATATCTCTCTCTGTCAAATAAATAAATAAAATCTTAAAAAAAAAAAACATGAAAGTTTAGAAGTATCAGGTAGTTAAATTCCAATGTTAATGATAGTACATTTTTAAGCAATGACAATGGTAACAGAGATATATTTTATATTAAATGCTAATCACCAAAGGTCTATGTTGTACATGTGTATGTTGCTGTGGTGTATCATGGCAAGGTTCTTTTATATGAGATCTCTGTGAAACTATACACAATTTTGTGTTGCCATGATATGCTTTTCTCCAGTAATCAAGTGGGTTCTTTCTATAAGATTTAAACAAACAGGTAAAAACTACTCTTTATTTTTTTAAAAGATTTTATTTATTTGACAAAGAGAAACACAGCCAGAGAGGGAACACAAGCAGCAGGAGTGAGAGAGGGAGAAACAGGCTTCCCACTGAGCAGGCAGCTCTATGCAGGGTTCGATCCTGAGCTGAAGGCAGAGGCTTAACCACTTGAGCCACCCAGACACCCCTAAACACTACTCTTCAAACAAAAGTAGCTACATGACTACTAACCTTAATACTTTCTATCTACAAAGATACATATTCTTAAAGAATTAATGAAACCTCCCACAAAATCAATTCTAGAATATCTTCTTGGGATTCCACATGACAGGTTCAGTTCCTCATGCTTAAATTTCTTGGTACAAATTATTTGAGAACTACCTGGCCACTCAATCCAAGGAATGTGAGGGTCTTGGTAAAGTCATGGCAGCTAAAGGAGAATTCTGGGGTGACCTCAGTGCATAATTAATTCCACCTTGCTTTGTCTTCATTATTTATTCAAGATTTTGATGACTATTAAGCCAGAGCCTCCCAGATATCTAATCAAAGAAATGTCCAAGTCTTTGACAGGACCCCTTATAAAATAAGAAGGAACCTCTTATAAATATGCCTGATTCAAGAGTAGAATGACTTCATCTTAAATTCTGAAGGGAACGTGGATGTTCCTTTAATGCTCCACACCAATGTAACAGTACTCTGAGATAAAATCATTCATTTGTTCTCTGTTTCAAGTATTTCTAACTAGAAAAAAAAAAGTCACTACCTCCCAAAGGGGTATGAAGCTATTTTTTGCAATCTGAAAAGAATACAAATCAGACTTAAAAGGCTTCTGTAAAGGAAAAATTCCAACTAAAAACACCATCACAATTTTTTGTAAAGAGCATAATTAATGAATCTTGTGACAAAGATATAGAACAGAAAAAAGGGTTTTAAAACAATAATATTTAGAGTTAAAGGTAAAAGAGAATTTCATTATATGACCAGATGTTTAGATACAAGGGATGAATGCAACTTTATTATATTTATTCCACTTCCATTCTCTTTTTCTTTTTCCAAGATCAAATGGTTTGCAAACGCAAACGCACCTGGCAAATGCAAAAAAACGCAAAAAAAAAAATAGCAGCCATTTAAATTATTTTCATATGAATTTGTAACAGTCCTAATAACCAAGAAATGATTTATAAATACATAATCATACAAATACACAAAACAAGTACAGTGATACACAACAAGCTCTGTGTGCTTCTTCATAATCTCTGCTACAGAGACCTAATTCCAATACATCAGCCAGACCTGAGACTTCAAGTCCGCATCAATAATTCAGTACTCTCAGAAGTATATGCATTAAATTTAAGCGGAGATAAAGTGGCTGACATTCTAAGAAATGCCAATGGCAACAGGTGTTCAGGTCACCACATCTGAAGCATTCACTCTCTTAACCAAGAGGAAAGGCATTACAAAATAACAAAAACAAACAAAAAATCTACTAATGAAAACCAACTTGTCCAAATATTGAATGATTATAAATGATCTCAGTCTCACAGTACTTGAGATCCCTAACTTAATTACATTTGCAAACATACTTTCTCCAAACAAGGTCACCTTTGCAAGTTCCAGGGGACATATCCTTTCAGGGGGCATGACTTTCAATCCACCACACCTTGCCAACCCTCCTGCTCTCACTTTTCCTGCCTCAAAGTACAAATAGAAAATAAAATGGGAAGTCTGGGTGGCTCAGTGGGTTGAAGCCTCTGCCTTTGGCTCAGGTCATGATCCCAGGGTCCTGAGATCGAGGCCCGCAGTCGCAGGGAGCCAACTTCCTCCGTACTCTCTCTGCCTCTCTGCCTACTTGTGATCTCTCTCTATGTCAAATAAATAATAAAATCTCAAAAAAAAAAAAAAAGAAAGAAAAGAAAATGATTTCCAAAGATTTTCATGTGCTTTTAGCTAACTTCTTTCTTTCTTGGGAAAATAAAAGGAGAAAATACCAAAATCTACTGGAGAAAATACCTTTCCAGGCAAGTGTACATGATGGTTTTTATATTATTAGCAACATTTTGCTACTGGCATATGAGTTTGTTTCACTAGAATGTGATATTTGTAAGAGTTAAATGAAGCATAGCCTGTTTGTTTGAACAATGATTCTCTTACTTTAGATTTAATAATTAATTGACATTCTATTATACACCGAATAAATAAAATATTAAACACACACTTAAAAACTGAAGATAAATTATATTTCAGTGCATTTAATCAGGCTGGAAGGTGGAAGGACACTAGTATTTAAACCAATGCC
>PITA01030385.1:0-16588 GCA_004023965.1 Spilogale gracilis | reverse complement strand
GCGCCTGGGTGGCTCAGTTGGTTAAGCGACTGCCTTCGGCTCAGGTCATGATCCCGGAGACCCGGGATCGAGCCCCACATCGGGTTCCCTGCTCGGCGGGAAGCCTGCTTCTCCCTCTCTCACTCCCCCTGCTTGTAGTTCCCTCTCTGGCTGTGTTTCTCTCTGTCAAATAAATAAAATCTTTAAAAAAAAAAAAAAAGTCCAGGATTACAATGTGGAAGACAGAGCTCTGGCCTAAGGCAGCCCCAGGCTTAATTACCAGCTCCACTGCTTACTAGCTGTGTGGCACTGGGCAACTTACTTAACCTCTCTGAACCTTACTTTCCTCACCTGGCTACTGTGAGGCTAAGATATACTATATGTAATGCAGAGAGTACAAAGCATATAGATATGAGTTACTGTTCCTGTTATTGCTATTTGCTTTGGACTTGTTATTTCCCAGAATGGTTATGTTGGATCTAATGAGGTCAGATAGCTCTGTGAGACCCAAGCCCTGTGCTCAAGAGGCCTATAGTCCAGTAGGAAGACAAGAATGTTTTGCAACCTTTATTACTAGGCAAGCCATGCCAGGCTCTTACTAAATGCCGTTCAGGGGGCTAAGCCATCTACACGATCCCGCCAGTCCTCCCAACCTCGCTGGGACCTGTTAGCACCCCCATCTCACAGATGGGGAACCAGGCACAAGAGCTAAAGCAATGAGCTAAAGGTGGCAGAGTCAGTCCATCCCAGAGCTGGGATCTTGAACCCAGGCCACCTCCCTGCCCTGTTTTCCTGGCATGTGGACATCAGCCTTCAGAAATGTGGCCCAGCTTCCCTCCCAACCAGCGTGTGACCCCAGCCAAGCCACTTCATCCTTTTGCTGCGGGGCTGAGGAGGCTGTTCCTATGTCCCTTTCCTGCTCCACCTGCTAGGACTCTCAGGGGCAGGAGTAAGGAGGGACTTGGGGGAGCCCAGGGCTCATTCCACCTTTCTCTTGGGCAATTTTCAGGGTGTAAGCAAGGCTGCAAAAACCAGCTCCCCAGGAACTTATGTGGAGCTAAAGCCTGAAGCTGAACAGAGATCACTGCTAGGGACCATCACTGAGAAGAATATGAGGAATCAGCCCCGCACAGCACTCTGCCGCCATGCTTCATCTCCAGACAGACAGTTCCCGGGGCCCCAACCTGGCCCGGTTCCGTGCCTGGGCAGCCTCGGCCTCCCGATCCCCCCCAGGAAGGGCAGGGGGAGCTGTGGCCTTAGCCGCTTGAGGTGACTGCCCCTTCCTCCCAGCCTTCTCCCTCGCAGAATAAACAGCTGACACCCAGAGATTTGATCAGAGGGGAAGAAAAAGCTTAGGGTTTCTATCTGTGCCAGGGAGTACTTGATATCAGTATTAAAAAAAAAAAAAATTTTTTTTTCAACGACTGGGATGTGTCAATCGAGAAGCATTTAGGTCTATTCAAACCATTCCTGCCAGGGCTGTGATCCAAGAGGAAAAGCAAACCCCCATTCAAGAAGGAGCCAGTTCTTCCGCGTCTCCTCTGTCCCCCCACAGAGACAGCCAGCTTCTCCGCCTGGTGGTCTCAGCAGGACTCCGTGAATTTTGTCTCCTCACTTACCAGGCTTCTTCTAAGTCACAGGTCCCTCAGCATTCACAGTGCCTGTCATCCCCTTTCCCACCGAAAAGAGTCAGAAACAGACACGGTTGGACAGTGCTGGTAGGAGCGTCGTCTGTCTGCGTGTCTGCAGAGGGCAACTGAGCACCGTCTACAACAGGCCTTACGCACCCGGAAAGCCCAGTTTTAGTAACATCTCCCCTACACACGCGCGCTCTCAGGCACCGAGAGGTACACACAGGGACGTTTGCTACGTCCAGCCCTAGTGGTAAGTGCAAAGGACAGAGCACACCTGCACGGTCCTCCCTGGGGCCTGTTAAATTACGCTACACCCCACGTCCGGGACCCAATGCGTCCGTTACACAAAGGAAACGGCTCTTCCTACAGCCCGGTGGTAGCTGGACTACTCACACTGCCCCAGTCTTCACACCTCCCTGAATCCACATGCTCTGTGGCCGCTCACGCTGACCCTGGGCTCGGCCACAGGGCGGGCTCGGACTGATAGGACGCATCTGACCCACACAGACTTACCCATCCGCTCCCTGCTTGCTTCTCTGTGACCACCTTGACCGACCACCTGGCCGGGATCTAAGAAAGGTCACGGGGAACAGAGCAGAGTCGTCCCAGCCGGGCCCCACCACGTTAGCAAGCCAGCCAAGGGCAGCCAGGTCACGGAGCCCACCCGCAGCTGGCTGCAGACGCAGGAGCAAGCCCCACAAGCCCAGGATCGTGACAAATAATAAAAGGTGGCTGTTTTAAGACACGGAGTTTGGGGTGGTTTATTACACAGCAGCAGGTAACAATGTCAGAGATACGAAATAGGGTGTGCGGTATGTTCATTTTGGGTGTAAAAAAACCAAAACCATCAGCACACTTTCTAATAATGCTACAGATGTGCTGAATGTTTCTGAAAGGACCCTCAGGAAAGTTCTAACAGTGGCTACATCTGTGGAAAGGAGCAGGAGGACAGAGAGACAGATAATGTAGGAAGGAAGTTACTTTTCTGTCTTGTATAACTTGATTTTCAGCACTGTGTACATTCATTACCTGCACAAAACATTAAGTAGTTAATTTAATATTTAAAAGAAAAGAAGATGGCCCATGTTGGGAGTATACTCTGACTCTGGCCACCCATGGAGGTTCACAGGACCTGGCCCATCTTCTCAGAGCCAGGTGGAGGAGGTCTGAGTCTGCAGCTACGACCAAGAGCTTGTCACCTGCTCTCCCTGGGCCACCAGCCTCCCATGCGCACACTCTCCAGCTCCCCGCATCCTTCCCAGGCTGTGGCAATCTGTCTCACCTGCGGGTGCCTGGACACCTTGTACCTCCCTCCCTTCTCCTGCCAAAATCCAGGCGCTGTGTGAGATGCACTTCAGGGTCACCTTGGAGAAGCCTTCCTGCTCCCTCGGCCTGAGTTCTCCATGTTCCCCAGGCTCCTTGCAGTCACACACCAGCCAGCATCTGGCACGGACAGCAGTGAAGGAGACAGAGGGGTCTCTGCCCTTGTGTTGCTTACATTCCAGAAGGAGAGACAAAGCAGAAAAAGGCCAGCTAGTGGCCAGCTAGTGGTAAGAGACTGGCAGAGAATTAAAACAGGGGGATGTGACAGGGAGTGACCAGGTGGCTACTTGAGACCGGGGGTCAGATGAGGGCCAGAATCTCTAAGGAATCTGAGTTTGACACTTGCATGACAAGACAGAGGCAGCCACGCAAAAATCTGAGGGGAAGAGCACCCTGCAGCTGGAAGGGCCCTGGGGTGGGAACACGGCTGGCACATTCGAGGAACAGCAAGAAGGCCGTGAGGCTGGAGCAGCGGGGATGGATCAGGGTAGTCAGAGGGCGGGTAAGGGCAGCCATGAACATGCTCATAGCCTGTGCTCCGCAGTGTGGCTTTCCTCCTTAGCACACCTGGAATCCTCTGGAGGGGGCAGGAGTGTGCAAGCAAGGGTGAAGGGATGCGGTTGAGGTGTGCAAGACCTTTCCGTCCACCATGTGGAGAATGAACTTGGGGCTGGAGCAGACGAGGTGATAGCAGGGACGGTTGGAAGGTCACTGCGGGAGTCTGGTGGGGGGTGATGGACACAGTAACAAGGGGGTAGAGGTGAGAAAGAGTGCAGAAAGCAAGAGACAGGCCAAGGGAGGACACAATTTGGAGGTAAATAAACAAGACTTGGAGCACCTGGGTGGCTCAGTCAGTTAGGCAACTGCCTTTGGCTCAGGTCATGATCCTGGGGTCGCAGGATCGAGCCCTGCAACGAGCTCCCTGCTCAGCGGGACTCTGCCTCTCCCTCTGCCCCTCCCGCCTTCTCGAGCTCTGAATCTCTCTCTCTCTCTCTCTCTCTCTCTCTCTCTCTCTCTCTCAAATAAAAAACATCTTAAAAAATGAAAGAAAAAAAAAAAAAAAAAATGAAAGACAAACAAGACTTACTAATGGGCTGGACTGGAGGTGTGGCAGACAGAGCAGTGCCCCCCACACTCCAGAGATGACTGTACCCGGGTTGCTAGAACCTGTAAATGGCAAAACTCTGTCACCTTACATGGCAAAAGGGACTCTGTGGGTATGATTAAGTTACAGACCCTGAGAGATGATATTATCTGGAGTATGTGGGTGAGCATGCCAGGCCCTTGGAAGAGGGAAGGAGGTGGGTCAGAGAGAACATGTGGTGGCAGAAGCAGGTATAGTCAAAGAGGAAGCTAAACCGTGCACTCTGCAGACAGAGGAGGGGACGAGGGCCAAGGAACGTGGGCAGCTGTGGAGGCTGGGAAAGACAAAGGCACGAATTCTCCCCGAGAACCTCCGGAAGGAAAAGAGCCCTACGGACACTTGAGTTTAGCCCATTTCCAACTTCTGACCTCCAGAACGGCCAGAGAACACATCGCATTATTTTAAGCCAGTAAATGTGTGATGTTAGTTACAGCAGTGATGAGAAACTAATGCAGGAGGGATGAGGAATGGAGAGGGATTAAAGAGAAATTCTTTACTTTTAGCTTTGAGACTGCACGCTGGACCGGAAAACGGTACCATCTTGCCATTTACTGAGGTGAGCAGAATAAAACCAAGAGTTCTGTTCTAACTTAAATAACATTTGATACCGAAGCAGAGAAATCAAGTTGGTGGATGGAGATGGATGTCAAAGCTGGAAGGGAATGAGTAGAAGGACCCAGTTAAGAAGCCCAGACTGTGTTTGTTACAGAAACAGATTAGAAGTTTCCGGAAAGGAGTGGCCAAATAGGTTAAAGGCAGCTGGAATACGGGGGAAGATAAGAAGACAAACATAACTGTTAGATCTGGCAAGCGGAGAGGGTGACCTTGACATGGGAAGTGCCGGGGTGTGCGGGGGTTACAAGCTCACAGGAGCAGCTGAGGAGACAATGGTTCTTTGAAGACGCTTTGCTGAGCCGGAGCAGAGGCGGCCAGTAAGTCACAGAGATGTGCGCTTAGGGAAGGTTTGGTTTTTTTTTTAAAGATTTTATTTATTTGACAGAGAGAAACACAGCCCGAGAGGGAACACAAGCAGGGAGAGTGAGAGAGGGAGAAGCAGGCTTCCCGCCGAGCAGAGAGCCCGATGCGGGACTCGATCCCGGGTCTCCGGGATCATGACCTGAGCCAAAGGCAGTTGCTTAATCAACTGAGCCACCCAGGCGTCCCTAGGGAAGGTTTTTATAGGAGAGTCTAGGGTGTCTGGAATGACCTGGGAAAGAGACAAGGAACTGATCCAGAGGAGAGGAGAAATGCCAGCAGCCAGGAAGTCCTGAGAAGGTGAAGGGGCTGGAGCCTCCACACAGTGACAGGGCGGACTCGGAGGCGGGAAACAAGGGGTTTTCCTAACGGCTTGTATGTCCTCAGTTAATCATACCAGGTCATGAGCCAGGAGAGACAGGATGGCATTCTGAGAAAAGGCCTAAGAAGGGGAAAGAGTACATGAGAGCAGGGATGCGATCATGCCGGAAGCGCAGTGGCGCCTCTGAGGTCACTGAGTGTCTAGTGCAAAGGACCAGCGAGGCTGAGGGCCTCCTTCCACGACATCTGCCTGCACGCCAGCACACAGGGGCAGGCACAGAGCTGGGTCCAACCAGGGCAGGGCCCCCACCAAGCAGCAGAATGGAGAAGACAAGGTCATGTCACCGCCCCTTCTCAAAACCCTCCAGTGGCTCCCCTCTCACCCAAAGTGAAAGCCAAAATCCTTATACTTGCCCCCTTGGCTCTGACCTCCACACTCATGCCCCTCTCTCGTTCATGCCCCGCCTCCAGGACTCAACACATGGTAGGCGCTCTCTAAATATTTCTGAAACAAGTGGATCTATCCATGGATCTTCTTTTCATGGACAGGACCCAATCAAGTACCTTAGTCTCTGGAGACTCAGCTCCCCACTGGGTGCCTGGCACGTAGCTGGGGCAGGACTGTTGCCTGAGACCAAGCCTTCCCGTTTCTACCTCTGGGGCCTCCGTTATTCCCCTCCCCTATCTTTGCTCAAATTTTGATCCAGTTCCGAGGACCTGCTATTTGGATCTTGACTGAAAGACAAAGATGCCATAAGTCAAAGATTAAGGAGCTCAAAGAAATTGGCAGAAACGATATTCTGGGAAAATCTTGGTAGTTGGGAGTCCAGGCTTCATGCCAAAGCCTCCTCCCCGTGTTCACACACAGCGCAGAGCTGGAAGGACAGGATGAGAGAGTCAAACATGGGAACAGTAGACAATACTTCCTCTGCGCTGGCAGCACAGACAAGCACACTATTTAACATGCGCGCACACGTGCACACACACACACACACGGACGTGCACAGGTGCGCGCGCGCATACACACACACACACACACTTCCCCTCAAAAAGCCTTGTTTAATAAGGGAGAAGGCAACTTGAAAGTCATCTTGGAGTTGGTCTGGCCTGTCCCCAGGGCTCAGCAGGGCAGGAAATGACTCTAGCAGGGCAGGGGGATGTTATCAGGCCAGCCCAGAAGGCTTGGAAATGGCTCTCTCAGGAAGCCAGCTCCACACAGACAAGTTAAATGCACACCCACACAATCAGCAAGCATCTCTTGAAGATTCAAAGCCCTAATCCACACCCTGCCCTGGGTATGGTCTAGAGGGGCTAGGGGCCATCGAGTCCTGGCATGATGGGGTGGAATGACCATCAGAAGCAAGTGAGGTCTGAGCTGGCTGGGCCTCAGGAATTCTCCAAGTGAGATAGGATTTCTCCAAGTACGAGTCGAGGCAGAAGGGAGACGCCAGGGCTGGTGTGTGGAGTCGGGCAGAGGCAGGAAGGAGGTTACCACAGGCCATGGGGCAGCTGCAGAGGGCCTGAGGGACCCGCGTTCCCAGACCTCTAGGCTCAAGACTCAGTGGAGAGCTGACTCCCCTGGCCTGGTGGGCCAGAGTAGGAAAGGTATGCTCTCGGCATGCCCAGCAATATCACCTCATCAACTCAACACTTCTTACTTGAGAATAAAAAGCTGCTTCTCATTAGGCTTTGAACCTACAAGGGCCAGAGAAGGCAGTTAGTCAAGGGAGGCAGGCCTCACAGCCAAGGAAGGGGCTGAGCCAGCCCGAACGTGAGGAGATTGGAGGGACAGGGAGAGGCAGCAGAAAGACCCGGAACCCCTCCCTGGGAAGGGCCACTCCGCAAGTGTCAACCCTTCAGCTGCACAAGAGACAACAGGAAGAGAAGATCACGGACATCTGGGCAGCCGGAAAAGCAATCCATCAGCCAGAACTCATCCAGAGTCCCAGGCGGGCAGGGCCATCCAGTCACCAGAGGGACAGCACCAAGAGTCTCATGTCTCAGGTGGACATTCCCTCCCCTAGACCCCCACCACCCTGGTCCTTTACCATTCCCAGTACGTGTTCAGTAGGTGTGTGAGGAGTTAATGAATCTAAGTTAACTCCTCAAGGGCAACAGCCAAGCTGTTCTCTGAGCAACTGAGTACCTATGTGCGTCAGACATGCTATTGGTGCTGGAGATGGGGCCATAGGCAAAGCAGCAAGAAAGCCCTGCCCTCGTGGGGCCGACAGCCCAGCAGTCACATTGTGGTGTCCCCGATTCACGTCATAGCACCCCCACACAGAAGTGCAGAATGAACAGCTGCAGGAGGAGGACTGGGGAGTCCGTCAGACCTGAGCGGAGGCCCCAGGTCTGCACGGACTAGTTCTGGGACCTGGCTAACAGCGACTGCCACCAGCTTTGGGCCTCTGTCAATATTCAGTACCACGGAAGCCCACCCCAACCCCCACTGCACAGCTCTGCTCTCATCGCTGTTATGGCTACCCTGCCTGCTCTCCCCACCGCCACCGCCACTACATCAGGGGCTGAGCATCCGGGCCTTCCTCCCCTCCTGCCATACACAGAACTCCTGACGCAGGCCGGCTGCTTACAAGATTGCTGGCGCCTGACACTGTCCCTCGTACTCCGCAGAACAACTTTGGAGCTTGAGCGGGAGGCTCAGGGAATCTGAGGAACGCACCCCCGGCCAGACAAGCAGTAAGCGCCAGACCCGGGATCGAATCCCATGCTAAGAGGACAGAGCCCACTGCTTTCTCTGGCACCAGGTTCCTTTCCTTGTTGCGAAAATATCTCTATCCACCCAACAGGGTAAACGACGGGCCTGCTTGCCCAGAGTCGAGGGGGTTTCCAGGACACGGGACTGTCAGTGCTTCAAACTCTCAGGCCAACTGGGACAAAGCCACAACTCTGCCCAAGATCCTCCTCCTGGTGCTCTGCCAGGCCTTACCCACCGTCACCTCAGCATACCCTGCCCTCAGGCCCCAGTAACCCAGCCGCACCCTGGAGCCTAGTAAGTAACACTGTCATTGTTCTGCCCCAGCTAAGGGTGACACTCTGTCCCACCACTTGGGACAATCGTGTCTAAAATCTGGTCCTGGAACTTCAGGTGCTCCAACCACCTATGCTAGTTAACAATCCTGCTTTCTTTTTTTTTTTTTTTTAAGTTATTTATTTGACAGAGATAAACACAGCCAGAGAGGGAACACAAGCAGGGGGAGTAAGAGAGGGAGAAGCAGGCTTCCCGCCGAGCAGGAAGCCCGATGTGGGACTCGATCCAGGGTCTCCGGGATCATGACCTGAGCTGAAGGCAGTCGCACAAGCAGGGGGAGTAAGAGAGGGAGAAGCAGGCTTTCCGCCGGGCAGGAAGCCCGATGTGGGACTCGATCCAGGGTCTCCGGGATCATGACCTGAGCCGAAGGCAGTCGTCTAACCAACTGAGCCACCCAGACGCTCCACAATCCTGCTTTCTGAACCCCAACAAAGACCTCCTGAAGCAGGGCTCCGGCCCAGCCTGGAAATCTGAGTTGCTAACCGGCCCCAGGTGGCTCAGCTGCCTAGAGACTGTGCGACTGCTCTGAGCTGTAAGCTTCTTGTGGTTGCTGACCTACTCGGTCTTTTTCTTCTGGTGCAGGCCCTATACACAGGAGGTACTCATTAAATGCTAAAGATTATGGTTGGAGGCATAGCTTCAGACCCGCCTGACCACACAATTCACCTAAGACTCTATTTAAAAATGCAGATATCCAGCCTCCATATTGGACCAGGAAGATCACTACCCCACAGGTGTGGTCTGGGAATCCATAATGTTCAGGTTCTCTTAGTTCCAGGCTACTCAGAGCAGACGCACCGACCAGCGGCATCGGCATCACATGGGAGCCTCAGGCCCCAGACCTGCTGCACTGCAATCACTAGGAATGGGGCCCGCAAGCCAACCTGGTCATTCTTCCATCAGACAAGCTTAGAAAACCATTTTTTGGTGTAAAGAATAATGGAATTGGAGTTACAAGTGGGTGAGAATTCAGCTCAGTGAACATCTCCAAACCTCAGTCTACTTACCCTCGAATAAGAATTGTGAACCTCAGCCCCATTCCTCATGCAGTTGTTGTGATGATCAAATGGGATTCACGTAAAAGTTCATGCCCAGAACATGGCACACAGCAAAAGCTCAAGCAGTGACCTTTCCCTACTAGCACTGTTTTAACACCTGCGAAGTCTGGAAAACAAAGGTTTCAGAGAATCAAGTGATGTGCACAAGGTCCCTCCATGTGCATGGAGATTGACTCCAGGTCTGGCAGGCCTCTGAAAGAACCAAAAAACACCAGATCCGCCTCACCCTGGCCCTTCCACCTCCACCAAACCTGACCCACATGGGCAGAAAGACAGGGGCTGCAGCCACACCGTTAGGTTTCCTGCAGCTTGTGGCTGCTCTCTGTATGGCACTCCTCCCACCCGGCTGCCAAACACTGCTCACTCTTGCCCTGGTAGCTGACGGGGATGGTTTTGAGGGATCTCAGAAAACCTCTTCCCTTTCCTTGGCTTCTCAGATAGGAAACACTGGCTTTTCACAGAAAGGCCTGCAACCCTCTGGCACCTGCCAAGCATGAGGTCACCCAGCAGGGCAGAAATCTACCCAAGAGAGGTCAGGGAGAAACAGGGAAGAAGGCCATTCCTGATGATGCACCCGGGGCCACGCTGGCGGGGCGGCTGGGGATGCTCCGAGTAAGCGAGGAGGTGCACCAGAGCGAATGCCTGTAGCTGCAAACAACCACCGAACGCCCGGTGCAGTGCCGCTTCAACAAGAAGGCATTTACTACTCCACATAAACGATGTCCAGAGAAGAGGCGCGGCAGGCATGGAGCCACATCCCTCTTGTGTCTCTGCACTGCCGCCCTCTGAGGGTCAACCTCATCGCCATGAGATGGTTGCAGCCCCCAGCCTCAAAAGCCCGAGCGACAACTCCCAGGGGTAGAAGACCACTCCTGTCACCCGGAAGGCACGTGTGTTACTCCTGAGCAAGAGGAAATCTGTTTGAGAAGCCCCCTCCCGCAGCTAAGGCCCCTAGTGCCTCACTGGCTAGGACTAAGTCACATGCGCAGGCCTCAACCAATCACCCGCAGGGAGCAGTCCCATCAGGGCCCGCCCCCCAGAGAAGCACGTGGCACACCGTGGGGGCTGATGGACAAAATTGGGGCGCATTCAGAAAGGAAGGGGAGCTGAGGTGGCGCATGCTGGATTGACAATCGGGGAGCCTCTGGCGGCTCATGGCACGTGACATCACCAGCCCTGCAGCTGAACAGCCCTGGTGGGGGCCAGAGCCATGGCTTGTGCTGTGGCTTTTCTTCCTTAGGCTGGTTCCAGTTGCTCCGAGGTCTCCCCTCATGAGAGTCTGGGGCGGGTTCAACACAGCACAGCAAGTACACAGTTCCTCTGAGCAGAGCCTCTAGCGGCTGGCCACCTGGGGGAGGAGACAAGGCCCGAGCCAGGACAGGCCACTGGGGGGAGGAGAAACAGCCCTGAACTGGGCGATGACCCAGCAGCAGATACATACTGAGGCCTTACTCTGTGCAGCCACCAGGCTAAGGACCCTTAGGTGCAGTTTTTTTGTTCCTTGTTTTCCTATTGGTCCTTACAACTGCCCTACAAGTTTGGCACTATTACTATAGGTTCATAATCCCTTATCCATAATCCCCCAAATCTAGAACTCTCTAAAAACCAAAAGCTGGTTTTGTTTTTGTTAACTTACTGGGCAACAAAACCTCAACTGAACCGACGTCAGGCTATTTATAATCTATCTGTGCCTTTGCAAGGCCTGTTTGCATGTTTCGATGCAGAAAATAGTGAGTGCTGTTTCATTATGAAGTGCTGCTCTGGGAGCCACTGAGAGTGTCCCATATCGGCCGGTAGAGGTACCGTATTCCACAAAATTCTGCACTCGGAAACACGGCTAGAACCAAGAGTTTCAGAAGAGGGATTCTGCATGCATACCACCACTTTACCTATGGGCCTTCAACAGGTAAAGAAACTCTCGTAGCTGGGAAGCAGCAGCAGGTCACTTTGAACTAAGGAACTGCACTCACAGGTCAGAGCTCTGACTCTCCCTGCCTGCTCCTCCCATTTTGCCAGCTGGTGGCTTTAAGGAAGATACTTCTGTGAGCCTATTTCTTCATCTGTAAAATGGGGAGCTTACGACCAGATCAGTGGCTTTCACATGTGTTTCCAAAAGTGCATTAGGCCTTCCTTCAAAGGAAACTTTAGGAAAAAGTATCACTGCTCCAGCAGCCACCAGGCCCCTAAAGCATAGTCCCTGGGAGGTTCCTCAACAACAGTTTGAAAACTGCTACACAGCGTGATCTCTCAGAACCCATCTGGTTCTAACATTATTCCGTTGTTTTGTCTGGGGCAAACATCTTTTTTTCGTGAAGGAAGGGCGGCTGGGAGGAACCTGAACTAGACCTTGACAGTCGGGTAGGCTTCTGGCCTGCAGAGAGGACTTCGGGAGCAGACAGCATGAGCACAGGTGGAAAGACAATGAGCAAGGTGAGTGAGAAGGTCCAAGAGGCCAAACCAAACAGTGGGTGCAGGGTAGGGGCAGGGAGGGGGAAGCCCAGGTAATGGGAGGACACAATGGAGAGGCTGGCTTACCAAGCAGATCAATGTCAGGAATCCTCAGAACCTGAAATCCCTCCAAACAGGCGCCCAGAGAAAAGCTGAGCAGTCCTGGCCCCACTGTATATAGCCACAAGGTCATGGTCCTTCTGTCCTCACTACAGTGGCCATGAGCTCCAGTGCTTAGCTCAACAGCTATCAATATGTTATTGTCAAATAAGTGACTCTTTTAAATCCAAAAATCAGGACACATGGTCTGCCACAAAGGTGTGACCTTCAGAGGACAACAAGAGAGAGTATTTGCAAACAGGAAGGCTGCCCTGGGAAGGCTAGGGTGGAGTGTCATCAAGGTCTTACTGTCCTTCCCCACTGTCTGGGGAGAGTCTGACTCCTAGGAGTCTGCAATACCCTGGGAACGTCCAAAGAAGCCATTCTAAACAACAGTGCTACTTTCCTACCCCACAGCAGACTATTTCCAAAGAAGCCCCTAGAGGGGCAGGAAGGACTCCAGAGGCCTGACACCAGGGAGCTGTCCAGGAAGTCAGCCCACCTCCCAAGGGAATGGCACCAGGCTGGGGCACCAAGGCCATCGGGAATATCAGCTAGTGGCAAATGCAAGAACTTCACTCCCACTCAGTGGTCTACACACATTTTGTAACCAAACTTTGCCCCAGAAATATTCTTTGTTTCAGGCACCATTTCCCTCCCTGCCCATCACCAAGAGCTAATTAAAACGTGTCAAAACCACACCCAATCAAAACAGTGATGATCCCTTAAAGGAGAAACCACCATTTGGGGCCTAATTGTTCTAAGCTCAGTCACTGAGCTTACCTAAGAAGATTAACAGACAGGGAAAAGAAGGAAAAGCAGACATTGCCTCAGAAAGAGCGTGGCTGGCTGTTGGGCTGGTACAGGCTCCAAAATGCCTGTTTCTGTTACTGAAAAACGTGGCAGTCTTGACCAGGCACAAACTCAGGTGTGTCATTTCCACGGCTCCCGCTCTTTGTCTCAGCCAGGTGTTATCGTGACATGGCCTGCCTTATCCACGGTGACACTGAGTCAGCTGGAGGGAATGTAGAGTGGGCATGTAGCAAGGTTTGGAAATATCAACCCATTTCTTGCTCACAGCCACCTGAATGGAGGACAATTATGAACCCTGTCACGGCAATGAGGAACACGGGCTCTGAGAGGTTAACTCACTGGCTCAGGGTCACCCAGCTACAGGCAGAGTCTGGATGAAGCTCAGGCCATGCACTTGGTCACACAACAGTGAACCTCACCACTGGGAGGCCAAAGGGTGACATTCTGGGGAGAGAGGGCAGTCCCGGCTGGGCCAGGACTGACCTGTGAGCCAACAGGGAGCTGAAGCCTGTTGTTCTCCGTCTTTATCTTCACCCCACTCAGGCTGCCACCTCAGTTCCAGGCCAGAGCACCTCAGAATTCCCTGTGCCCACAGATCCTCTGGATGCCCACTTCAGGTGCAGGGGCTGACCCTGCTGGGAATCTCTATTCCTCACATGCTCCCATGTGACACCCAAACTGTTGCTTCGCTGACCATACTTCAGGCAGCAACAAGCTAGACTTGAGTCGAATATTCTCCCACCCCACCCCTTAACTAGTGTGATCACTGTCTTGCTGGAACTCACAGGGGCCTGGCCTGTAGCTGCCACATTTGGGGGGTATTGGGGAGGCTGCCTTTTTTTTTGAGATGGGAATGATTAAAATGGTACCCACAGTAGAGTATGAGGCAGAAAATGGATTTCCAGGGTCTGATTTCAGCTTGGCATTGGCCCTTTTCTTCCTTATTCACCTCTTGGCCAAACTGTCTAAACTAATTTATCTCAAAGGAGTCAGGTGGAGCAGCATGCTCTGAACATGTGTGCTATTTCAAGCCCTTACTGGGAGGGGCTGCCGTGTTCCGGCCCCAGAAGCAGCAAATGCTGATGAGTAGGGAGGCCTCTGCCAGCGGGAGCACTGAGGACACGTGACTCCTCCATGCAGACCCGTCCTTCCGCTCCCACCTCATTCACAGAAAAGCCAAAGCCTTAACCATGACCTCCAAGGCCCCAAGTGATCTGGCCCTGCCACCCTTCTGCCCTCATTAGGCCTGTGCTCTTGTCCCTTCTACCGCCTAAGGTCCTATCTTAAATGCTGCCTTCCCAGTGAGGCCCTCCCTGGCCACATATTAAACCAGTAACATTTGTGCCCTCCACCCTCAGCCCACTCCCAAAGCACTGCCGCCTCTTCCCCTCTTGATTCTCCTCTGATCCCACTTAGCACCATCTGGCTTCCTATAAATTTTACTTTCTGATTTTTATTTATGCCTCCCTGCCCCTTCCCCACTAGAATATGGACTTCATAAGGCAAGGACATTTGTCATTTTTGGCTGTTTTGTTCACTGGTGTATCCCCAGTGCCTGCAACAGTGCCTAGCACGTACCAAGTACTTGGTATCTGTGAAATGAATGAATGACCTGCATACTAGCGGGTCAGACTGACGAGCACCAGGAGTCATCACGGTTCCTGCGATCCTTGTAACCACACCTGCAAACTCAGTTTTTTCCTCCCCATTCTAAGATGAGGAGACTGAAGCTCTGGGTGGTTAATTAAGGGATTTGGCCCAGAACAGAGTTAGACTCAGCCATCGGTCTGCCTACTTCCAAAAAAGCCTGTGTTCTTTTCTGCTGCTGGCTGCCTTCAAACTGTCTTACTATGACCAACAGGACATTAACTCGCTCTCCTTATCGTAAGCAGCAAATGCTTTTGCTTAAGGATTTTGCCGAATCTGGCCAGAATTTGAGGTCCAGTTCACCTAAAAGGGTCTAGAGGGAGCTGGTGTCCTCATAGCCAGGAGGATATCCTACTGCCAGCCTAGGCCGGATCAGCCAAAAGGGAGGGAAGGACCCTCCATCAAACGTCTCTCTGAACCCCAAAGGAGAGCCACAATAATTCTGGTTTTGTTTCATCTTTTTCTTTGCTTTATCTTGTTATGTTCCTGAGCAATCTCTTTGACCTTTTAAAGTCCGGGTGACCGTTTGCCATCAATGTTTGCTACAAACCATGTGGGTTCTAGGGCAGAATCTATCTCTCATGCACTTCCCAAAACCAAACCTGCATACAGACCCATGGACCACCATGCCCCACACAACCCACTCTCCCAAAAGCCCCAAAATGACTGAGGCTCAGGCCCCAGCAACCGGGCCCTGGGAAGGGAGCCAGGTCTTGTGGGGCTATGAAGGTAAGATGGGCCTAGGCCACCAAAAGCCCATCTACCCTCTTATTCCCAAGACCACCACAGTGTGAGTTGCCCCTCCTCCCCTACTCATAACTCTCAATCCCATTACTTCATCTGTTTTATTCAAATCACTTCTCACTATGAGGCTATCCCATTTATTGATTTCTGCCTTTGCCACTGCCCGTCTCCTCAGTCAGTACATGGGGGCTGGAGCTTGGTCAGTGCTGCTCACCTCTGTTCTATTCCTGGCACAGGTGGGCACGCAAATATTGGTTGAATGAATGAGTAAATAAAGCAGAAAATAAGTGGGTTCTGAAGGAAAGAACCAGGAGGCTCAAAAGTAAACCCATTTAACCCTAACATCAACCTGCCCTGAAGGTATTTTATGCCTACACAGCCGGGAAGTGACAAAGTAGACCTGAGACTGTCTAACTCCAAGAAGAAATGAGAAAAGGCTGCAGGTAAGGAGAGAAGAAGCAAGAGGACAAGCTGGTGAGCCTTACAGGAACAGCAGGGGCAAGCTGCCATCAGGGCCCATGGACTGAACACCATTTTCCTCGAATGATTAACTGGAGAAGGGGCAACATTTTCCACCGAGCTGAGCCCAGGTAGGTTTATGCTTCCTTCCATGACCCTAGGACAGCCATGGCACCTGCATCTCCCTGGGAAACCTGTGCCCAAAGCAGGGTACCAAAGTTGAGAGTGTGCAAAACCAAGTTCTTTTTTTTTTTTTTTTTTTAAGATTTTATTTATTTGACAGAGAGAAACACAGCCAGAGAGGGAACACAAGCAGGGGGAGTGAGAGAGGGAGAAGCAGGCCTCCCGCCGAGCAGGAAGCACGATGCGGGACTCGATCCCGGGTCTCCGGGATCATGACCTGAGCCGAAGGCAGTCGCTCAACCAACTGAGCCACCCAGGCGCCCCCAAAACCAAGTTCTTATTTCAAGGCACTAATACCATAAAAGACACAATCATAAGCCGCTCCTGAACAAGACACTTGACATCCCTCTCCATTTCTGGGTAGTTAGAAGGTTGAAAATAGCACGATGTCCTTTCTGAGAGCAGTGTCTTTCATTCATTCTTTCATTCGTCCGTTCAGCCAACATTTGTTCACCCAGCCTCAAGCTGCCAGGGATGAAATAACAGAAAACCTCTGCCCTCTCACCAGTCTATTGGTGTCCACAGTTTTGGCAGGTACTAAAAGACCAGCAAATATTAACCATACTTGCTTCCAAAACAAATAAGGCCACGTGGAGCTGTGCTCTGAAATGGGATTTTGGATACAATTTTGATTTGATTGGGTACAAGAACCAATTCAGTCAAGAGGGCCATAGCTCCTTCTCAGTGGCTCCCTCAGATCCCTTCCCCCTCT
>PITA01030384.1:0-16590 GCA_004023965.1 Spilogale gracilis | reverse complement strand
TGTGTTTGAAAAAGGACAGTTAGTCTTCATAGTATTTAGGTCTGAGTTGGGGCTGAAAGGAATACAGTATAGATGCCTGTGTGTTCCTATGTTATTGTGTATCTTGAAATTTTTTCTTTTTTAACACATATGTTTGTTCAAATATTCTTTCTTTAATGTAGATTTAATTAGCTTCAAAATCTCCAAGTTTACGAATGACCCTGGTCACATAGTTAATGTTATAATGAATTATATTTATTTCTTTTTTTAAAAAGATTTCTTTATTTATTTTAGGGAGAGAGAGAGAGAGAGAAAGGGAAAATGAGTGAGGATGGAGGGGCAGTGGGAGAAGGAGAGAGAAAACTTAGCAGATATTATGTTCAACATGGAGCCTGATGCCAGGCTTGATATTATAACCCCAAAGTCACAAACTCAGTGGATACCAAGAGTTGGTTGCTCAACCAACTGAACCACCCAGTCACCTCTGTTATAATGAATTTTAATAAACAGGTTTTTTTTGGTAAGGAAACTGTGTAGCCATCTATCTTATGTTGTCATCTGGAATAAGAACATGGCATTGCTATAGGCTATTCCTTTAAAAATGTGAATGAAATCTATTTTGTGATAAATGAGGTCAATAAAAAAATAGAGAAAAAAATCTAAAATATATTCAGATCTTGGCATTCCTATCCTTTTTATTTCTTGTTACCTAAAATTAAGTGATACATTAATGGATTTGCTTCACTCTTTTAAGAATGTATAACAAATAAAGCTTAATAAATTAGAACTTATGTTCAGTGAATCTTTTATTCTCCAAACTTTTATTGAATATCCACCATTTGGAAAGCACTGCACTGCTTCTGGGAATGCTAGTATAATGACTTAGTACCTGTGCATAGGGTGTTAACATATATGAGCAATCATCTCTTAACGACGATGTGGGATCTTCAGACACCTATGGAAATAAAATGAAGTTGTGAGTATGTATAGGTAGAAAGTCCAAATGAGATTTGTCCAAGTGTTAATGCAGTTACATATGGCAATTTGGGGCTTTTGGAAACTTCAAGTCTTTTAGCAGAAGTTAATTTTACATTAAACTAGGTGGTGGGCTAGATGAACCTGAGAGTATCATGAGCACAGACCAGTCCCTAAAATGGCATGTCTCAGAGTTAAAACCCAAATATTTGGAGTGGCAAATTTCTGTTAGGTGTTACTTTTGGATCACGAGTAAGCCAGAGAGAAATTCTCACCCAAAACAGGAGTGGAAGGACTTCTGCATTCTTGTCTTAGCACATTTGATCATAGTGCATGAACTAGGAATTTTGTGTTCATCATCTGCAAGGAATTTCTGAGTTAGACTCTTCATTGAGATTAGACACACAGAAACCACCGAGCTGGGACTGTGCCATAACTTAGTCAGTGCCCCCTTCATTCAAAGCAAATTAATTAAGCTGTCTACGTTGTAACTTGTCAATATTCTGAACCTCTACAAGCTCCAGCAGTGAATGAGTGGAGGAGTGGTCCTTCACACAAATTTTAGGAGCTTTGAATTACATCCAGCTGGAGAAGAACTTCCTATATACCCAAATTAAATAACGTAAAATTTGAGGGGAAATTTTTATAAAGTTTTACTTGCTCAGGAATTTTTGTCTGATTGGATATAACATGTCCTATAACACTTTATATTGTCTGGGAAGACCTAGATTTAGAAAACACATTATGTGCATGCATGCACACTGGTGGAGCGGCGGGATTTAGGATCAACATAATAACAGCAGTAACTCTCATTCATTGAAGTTCTAAGATATGCCAGGCACCATGCCATGTGCTTTATATACTCTATACATATTCCAAGAGTCCTAGCAGGCATGGCTTACCAAACCAAATTCACAAATGAACATCTTTAGGCTCACAGAGCTTGTGATTATACTGTATTTCACATGTTTAGTATGGGGAAGAGATGACATTATACCTCTTCTCTGAATTCATCTAGAGCATACTCTTCCATTCTTCCCAGCTTGAGTCAGAACTTCTATCTCCTCATTTACTTTTCTTCTCACTACTCCTTAATACCTTTCACAATATAGACAGAAGGTTGTCATACAAAAGGAAAGTTGAGATAAGAAACATAATTGGGGGAATGTCTGTGGGCTTCATTTATCCACAGTTTTCTACCCTATCCTCAAGATTCTTTGATTGATGACTGTCTCGGGGTCGGCATTTTTATTCAGCTCCAGCTGTCTGCAATCCAGTGACCTTCCCCTGTGTCTTCTCCAGTGTGCGCTCTTGTCCAAACTGGAACCTGACGAGCTGATCAGCTCTTTAACACCTTTTCTGAAAGCTGCACCTTTCTCCCAGTGGAACCAACAAGTCAAAAATCACGTGCCCTCTCCTTGACTTAGAATATGTCAACTTCCTGGTGGTCCCATTCCTCACCATATTGTCCGTGTGATAACAACATCCTGTTCTCTATAATAGGTAATTTTGACATTGAAATTTAAATCTGACCACCCATTTGGGCATCTCTACCACATTCTTAAAGTGTTTTCCCAAAGAGGTGGTGAATAAAGTCATGTTTGTCATAGAATCTACTAATTTGGGGATAGAATCCTGAAGTTGGAGAAGGGGTTTTGAGACTACCATATTTGCAATGGAATTTTAATGAGCTTTATTTTCACACTGGCCAATGGAGTCATAGAACTGTGAGTTTACCTATGTGGTTAATAACCAAAGTCTCCCTCATAACTGATAGCTGTGGAGAGAGTCAAAGATCATGGAAATTAGTGCACAGCAAGCATCTACTGAGGATTAATTTCCTCAGATTCCTGGAACCCTTCTTGGAGGTGAAACATTGTTTGGCAGACATGCTATCTTTGGTTAATAAAGATTTAAAAAACCCAGTGCTAAAAAAAGCCCCCCAAAATAAACAAACCACGTGTCTTCCTAGTGACTCATCTAACCATTTGACTGAGGAGAAAATCTTGGTTTTCCCTTGTGCCTAATGGCATTCAATGCATGTTTGGTCATCTTGAAGGGGGCAGAAATTCAACAGTTTTGATGGGGCATCAGCAGGAAGAAGAGAATTCTCACCCTATTACAAGTTTAGAAGTTATCATATCAATACAATAAATGCAGTATGACCAGTGAACTGGTGCAGAAAGTTCTCTACTACTGAGTGAAGAAGACAAAATATTTCTGCTGCTACGTTACAGGATCCTTTTGAAAATTTGACGTGAGCCTGTGTTTGGAAGCAACAGACATGTAGTAGAGACTCAAAAGAGTTGGGAGAATTGCAAGGAAATTTGGCCTCCTCAAAACTACCAGAAAGTAAGGAGGGTGACTGTCCTAAAAATTCTACTAGTGCCAGCCTATAGAACACCTACTATGTAACAATTTATGAGGAAGTCTGCGTGTGCTCGTCTTTATCTTCCTCTCCTTCCTGGACTCATGGGGCCACTGTAATACCCAGTGCAGCTTTTTAAAAAATTTTATTTATTTATTTATTTGACAGAAAGAGAGAGCGCACGAGCAGGAGAGAGCATCAGGGAGAGACAGAGAGAGAAGCAGGCTCCCCGCTGAGCAAGGAGCTCAATCCCAGGACCCTAGGATCATGACCTGAGCTGAAGGCAGATGCTTAACTGACTAAGTCACCCAGGTATCCTACCCAGTGCACCTATAGTGGAAAGGATCATGTGACTAAACTTTGCCACTGATCTATGAGCCGAGGCCATATTTGTCATTTCCAGGCAAAATCATCTGATGCTCTGGTCCCAGCAACTTCTTTCAAGATACTTCTCCAAAGGCAAAGGAGACAAAAGCAAAAATGAACTTTTGGGACTTCATCAAAATAAAAACTTCTGTACAGCAAAGGAAACAGTCAACAAAACAAAGAGGCAACCCACAGAATGGGAGAGGATATTTGCAAATGACACTATAGACAAAGGGCTGATAGCCAAGATCTATAAAGAACTCCTCAAACTCAACATCCAAAAAGAAGATGAACACATCAAAAAATGGGCAGGAGACATGAAGAGGCACTTCTCCATAGAAGATATACAAATGGCTAACAGACACATGAAAAAATGTTTATCATCATTAGCTATCAGGGAAATTCAAATCAAAAACCACACTGAGATACCACCTTACACTAGTCAGAATGACCAAAATTAACAAGACAGGAAACAACAAGTGTTGGAGAGGCAGCGGAGAACGGGGAACACTCTTACACTGTTGGTGGGAATACAAGTTGGTGTAACCTTAGTCTCCACACAAACAGTGTGGAGGTTGCTTTAAAAATTAAAAATACAGCCATCCTATGACCCTGCAATTGCACTACTGGGTATTTACCCCAAAGATACAGATGTAGTGAAAAGAAGGGCCATATGTACCCCAATGTTCATTGCAGCAATGGCCATGATCGCCAAACTGTGGAAAGAGCCAAGATGCCCTTCAACAGATGAATGGATAAAGAAGATGTGGTACATATATACAATGGAATACTACGCCTCCATCAGAAAGGATGAATACCCAACTTTTGTAGCAACATGGACTGGATTGGAAGAGATTATGCTGAGTGAAATAAGCCAAGTAGAGAAAGTCAAGTATTGCATGGTTTCACTTACTTGTGGTGCATAAGGGGTAATATAGAGGACAGTAGGAAAAGGAAAGAAAATGGGAAGTAGGGTAATTTGAGGAGAGAAATGAAACATGAGAGACTTTGGACACAGAAACAAACTGAGGGACTTGGAGGGAAGGGGTGGGGGGATGGGAAAGCCTGGTGGTGGGTACTGAGGGCATGTATTGCATGGAGCACTGGGTGTGGGGCATAAACAATGAATCTTGGAACACTGAAAAAATAAAATAAATTTAAAGTAAAAAAAAAGCATCTGATGTTAAGTCTGTGACTTTCCATGTATTTTTCTTTCATTCATTAGTAAATACAGAAAGCTTGTGTTTGTAGAGTAAACCTACAAGAAGCAAGCAGCCTGGATCTCTGTGTCACCTGTTAGCCCAAAATGTCTACCAATTTCCATAGAGAAATGAACTTTTATTGTATTAAGCTGTTTTTATTTCAGATTTTGTATGTTCTGTCATTTAACAGTAACTTTCTGGCTAAAACACAGCTAATCTTTTTGGTGTTAGGCTTCTTTGATTTTAATTACTAAGATAACTGTGCATATAGTCCTTTTTTGAATTTAAATTCAGTTAATTAACATATAGTGTATTATTGGTTTCAGAGATAGAGTTTAGTGACTCATCAGTTGCCTATAACACTCAGTGCTCATTATATCAATTGCTCTCCTTAATGCCCATCACCCAGTTACCCCATCCCTCTCCCTCTCTCCCCTCCAGCAACCCTCAGTTTGTTTCATATAGTTAAGAGTTTCTTATGGGGGGCACCTGGGTGGCTCAGTCGGTTAAGCATCTGCCTTTAGCTCAGGTCATGATCCTGAGGTCCTGCAATTGAGCCCCCATCGGGCTCCTGCTCAGCGAGGAGCCTGCTTCTCCCTCTCCCCACCCCCTTGTGCTCTTTCTCCCAAATAAATAAATTCTTAAAAAAAAAAAAAAAAAGGTTTGTCTCCCTCTCTGATTTCATCTTATTTTTCCTTCCCTTCACCTATGATCATCTGTTTTGATTCCACATATGAGTGAAATCATGTAATTATCTTCTTCTGATTGACTTATTTCACTTAGCCTAATATCCTCTAGTTCCATCCACGTCATTGCAAATAGTAATATGTCTTTTCTTATCTTTTTTTTTTGTTTTTTTTTTTGATGGCTGAGTATGATGGATATATTCTTATTGCAAGAAATTCTACCAAAACTGAGAAGTCATAATTGTCCCCATTTACAACTCATAAAGTCTGTCCCTCCCTCAAAGATGAACACAATTAACATCAAGTATATGTTATTTTAAAACTGATTCTAGTTTTTCCCCTTTTGTAGATTTAGTATAAAAGTATGTTGTGCTTTTTTTTATATACATGAGTTCACTAATTTTTTTAATTCTTTCGCTATTCCAATCCAATGTATAGTTTTATCTTAGACATTGTGGCTTTCACCTCTTAAAGTTCATTTTGGGCCTTTTGTATCTTCTATGAATCTAATAAATTTATTCTTTCTTTGTGTTTCTTGAACGTATGATATATGGTTATAATAGCTCTTTTGATGTCCTTATCTACTCCTCATACCATTTATATAATTTCCATGTTAGTTTTGACTGATTATTTTTTCCTAATTATTGGTTATATATTCCTGCTTCTTTGCATGCCTAGTAATATTTGATTGGATGGCAGACATTATGAAATTGTGATTTTACCTTGTGTTCACACTTGTCCAAAACAAAAACAGATTTTTTTAGAGTGTCAATCCATCAATCTTCTCAAGGGCTATTCTGTAATGTTACAAAATTACTTAGAAACAAAAGAATTGCAGCGCCTGGGTGACTCAGTCATTAAGTGTCTGCCTTCAGCTCAGGTCATGATCCCAGGGTCCTGGGATTGAGCCCCCACATCAGGTTCCCTGCTCACCAGAAAACCTGCTTTTCCCTCTACCCCTCCCCCTGCTTGTGTTCCCTTACTGTGTCTCTCTCTGTCAAATAAGTAAATAAAAATCTTAAAAAAGAAAAACAAAAAAGAAAAGAATTCTTTTGTGTCTGTCTTCAAGCTTTGTTAGTTAGGAAAAGAATGCATTTCCTGCTGTTTGCTTTGCCTCACTGTGGTGCAGAACATTTCTGAGTACTGTCCCTGATGCCCCATGAATGATACCATGTATCAGTCTGCCAGGAAGTGCTCCCAGCCTTGTGTGGGCTGCACACTTCTTTGCTCTAGCACCTCTCTCCTCACTGGTACTCTCTTGCATCTACTTTAGCTTCCTCCTTGTCCCCCAACTCTCAGGTTCATCTCATCAACTCAGGGAGAACCAGGGCTCCACCAGAGCTCCAAGTAGTAAGCTGGGGCAATTACAAAGTCACATCCTTTGTTTTCTATCTCTAAGTGACCACTCTCCTCTATGGTCTGATACCCCTATATTGAATATCATTGTCATATATTTTATCCATTCTTTTAGTTGTTTTAGGCAAGTGGATAAATCTGGTCCTTCTTACTCCATCTTCACAGAAATAGAAGTTGTCTAAGTCATAAGTAAAATCTAAATTATTGTAAAATGCAACTATCTCAAAATAACAAATTAATATTTCAAATGCAAATTTAAAATTAGGAGTGGATGACTGTGGCAACCGCAAACACATATACATATGTAATTTTGCCCTTTTTGATAATTTTTTAAAAATGGAATTATACATAGGTAAGGCTGACTTTAAGATTGACTTTTTTGGGGGGCCCCTGGGTGGTTCAGTCGTTAGGCATCTGCCTTCGGCTCAGGTCATGATCCTGGAGTTCCGGGATCAAGCCCCGCATCAGGCTCCCTGCTGAGTGGGAAGCCTGCTTCTCCCTCTCTCACTCCCCCTGCTTGTGTTCCCTCTCTCTCTGCGTTTCTCTCTGTCAAATAAATAAATAAAATCTTAAAAAAAAAAAAAAAAAGGATTGGCTTTCTTTCACTCAGCATTGTGACGTTGAGGTTGATCCAAGTTGTCACATGTATCATTTGTTTTTTCTTTTTTATTGTGGCACAGTATTCCATTGCATGGATCACAGATATTTTATCCATTCTTCATTGAAGGACATCTGGTTTGCTTCCAGTTTGGGGCTATTACAAATAAAGCTTCTCAAACAATCAGATGCAGGTTTGTTTCTGTTTTTATTTTTGTTTTGCGCAAGGTTAAGTTTCAATTTCTTTGGTTCTCTTCATAAACTCTTTGGTAGACAGTGTCTCACTCTTTGCATCAAAAATATTTTGAGCCATTCAGTACCCAAACATTTTCCTAGAAAGTAAGCTCTTCATCTTGTTTTTGGAAAACATGTATTTATTTTTCTGATAACAGCGATAATAAGTGGAGAGTGTTCTTATTGACTGTAACTCAGTGGGAATATTTTAAGCAGTGTGATGTTTTTAACATTTAAATATATGTTATTTTTAGAATTCCACTTTCTCTTCTGCTTCCAATCCATTATCCCTTTTCAAAATGATATTTGTTTTATGTTTGCTCTATATACACATAATAAAAATGGTCATGTGCATTTTCCTCACTCTCTTTTGAGCTAATATTACTGCAGATTTCTTCCTACTCTGCTTAGCAATATTTTCTCTTGTTCTTATTAAACTTTACCTGCCTAGTTTAGCTGTTTTTACTTTTCTTCCCCTTATTGTATTTCTATCTACATAGGTCAAAAGGAATAGTACAGACCTGTTCAAAGATAAGTATATAAGTTAACTACATTAAGAAGTTCCATATGCTTTTCTAGAAATTCTGGACCATTTTGTGTTCCCACAATCAATGCTTCAGATTCCTTTCACTCCATATCCTCATCAAGACTTGGTACTTGTAAATTTTTTTTAAGCTATTCACCTAGTTTTATAGTAGCATCTCATAGTGGTTTAAATTTACATTTCCAAAAAGGAAAATCATGTTTAACATATGTTCATCTGTTTTTCAGATATCCATACATTTTCTCTGGTAAAACATGTGTTCAGGTCTTATGCTAGTTTTCTAATTGGATGCTGTTTATTGTTGTCGAATTTAGAGGGCTCTTTTTTATTTAGGGAACAAGCCCTTTTTTGGATATGTAATTTGCAAATAATCCTTTTATCTGTGTATTTTAATTTCCTTTCTTATCAAAGATTTTCATAGAGCAAAATGTTTTAATTTTGATTAAGCCTAATACAGAGATTGTATTTATGAATCTAGAGTCAGAGGTAACAACTTTTTATAGTGAGGGAAGGGGCATGCCATGAAGTTATGATGAGTGTAATTTATAACAGAAGACAGAACACAAGATAGATTTCAGGAGTATTTCAATATTCTCTTCTTCGTTATTCCAAGTGTGCCTTGGTATAATGAATTTCTTATTGCTTCATTGTAGGAATTTGAGGAAGCACCTCAAACCATAGCTGTCATCAAGTGGCATTGGAGTCATTTCACAAAACCATAAAAATTTGTGTTGCTTGAGGCGGTATGATTCTGTAGGGTATAATAACCACCTGAAGCTTTTTAATGGGTGAAAACTGGCCTTTTATAATTTTTTTACTAGAACATAAAGAATAGACTAGAAGTATGAATATAGATTATCAGAGAGAATCACACATAATAAGGCTAGGTTTTTTTTCATGAAATCAAGATAAGACATATATACACACATATGCATAAAAACTCTTGGTAGATATTACATATATTGTATACATATTTATTTTATATATAATCTTATTATGAAGGATGGTTAAAAAAAGTCACTACACTAGACAAAACAATTCTAGAAAATGTAAAAATTTTAGGGCCTCTCAAAATCTAATGTATCCTGTAGTAAGTACATCTTGAAGTACAGAAGATCCTCAAAAGACTAATTCTAGAGAGTAAGTAGAAGAAATAAAACAGCATGTTTTTTTCTTTTCTTTTTTCTTTTTCTTTTTCTTTTTTTTTTTTTTTTTCTTGTCAGTCTTCCTCCTGTCTTGGGACTCTTGCCTTGGGCTGGAGATTTTTCACTGTGCCTGGGGCCCTGACCCATTCTACGTAATGGCTGAAAAAAATCTCAGAGCACGTAGGGAGGAAATATTATACAGAGAGCTGATATCAGGAGCCAGAATTTCAAATACAAGTGTAGATCACCATAAGAGAGATCTGAAAGGACCACATGCCCCAGAACATAGAGTGGGGAACAGAGATCTGCCCCTACTGTCAATCTGGAGAGTCTATAGGCAGCTATGTCTGGATGGTGTTGAGGTGAGATACAGGATCTGGGGAATTTTTAGGCTACTTTTGTAGCTGAGGGAGAGTTCCACTCCTCCTTCTCTCCTCTTCTTAAGGTTATTCCCTAGACTTACTTCTTTTAAAGGACACCTAGCACTCTTCAGAGCCCACAGAGAGCACCATCCACTGTTACTACTGTTGCAACCATATCATGCACAAGAAGTAATCAAGGTGCCACCAGAGCCATGGAAGGGAAAATTCAAGTACCACATAGACCCTACCTGACAGTGAGTGCTTGTGTAGAGACCCTGCAACTAAGAAGGTGGCTTTTGTTGTCATTTCTGTTGCTCAAATATAAAATGAAAGAGCCATTGTGAAGGTACACATGCTGAAGAGAGTGAACAAAAAAGACATGACCACATTTCTGAAATTAGGAAAACTGAGCACAAGGGGCTGTTTTTGGTCATAGACTTGAAGGAGGTTGACTGCACCAAGCACTTCCATGCCCTGGTCAGTAAAATGGACCTCATAGTCTATGGGAAGCTAGGTAATGACAAGGACAGACCCAAGGCCAGCTGCTTGATGACTGTCCTGGTTATGATCTTCAGGAAGGGCAAAGGAGACACTAAGGAGGAAATCTGGGAAGTTCTGAATGTGATGAGGATATATGTTGAGAGGAGTCACTTTACTGAGAGCCCATGAAGCTCATCAACATAGATATGATGAGGGAAAATGCCTGTTGTACTGGTGGGTTCTCAACAGTGATTCTGCATGTTGTAAATACATGTGGAGTCCAACAGCCCATGCTGAAACTAACAAGATGAAGGTTCTGGCATTTTCCACCAGTGTCCATGCTACAGTCCCTCTGGTATGAAAAGTCTCTAAGAGATGAGGAACAGAAATCCCAAGCCAGAATTATAGCCAAAGATGTCTCTCTACCACCATAGCCAGTGCACATACAGAGCCAAGTGAAACAGCTTCTGAGGCAGATTTTTCACCTTATGTTTGAAGATAGCAGTTAATGTTCTCAGTGGTTGAGGTTCAGGATAGAGTGGGAGGGAAAAAGTATTTATTATATTTGTATTCTTAATTATGTGTAAGTTGGAGCCCACTCTTCCTTCCTTCTTTCCTTCCTTCCTTCCTTCCGCCATTCCTTCCTTCCTGTCTCCTTTCTTTTTTCATTATTTCTCAAATGGTGTTTCCCTTAATAGAAGCTTTAAGCCTTAGAAATCCAGAACAAGACAATGTGGCATTGCAATACATGGTTTTTGTTTGTTTGTTTGTTTGTTTGATTTTAATTTGAAAGAACTCAGTAGTAAAATTGTTTGGTTAAAAAAAAACTGATATAAATTAATTAAAGATGGTCAGCTCTTGGCTTTCCTAATACTTTTTACTGTGTATTTTTGTAAAATAAAAGACATCTTCTTGTATTTGCTTACCTTATAAAGAATGTCAGAGAAATTGGAAATTAGATACCAAGCTCACTGACTCATTTATTTCTAAAACACTGAGCATTCCTTCTTTGAAAGACACTGTACTATTGCTAAGATGCTCATATTTTTATGTCTAGAAGTTGGAAGTAAGTGAGATTGCATGGAAAATGAGAGGGGGAGTTTTTTTTTTTTTTAAGATTTTATTTATTTATTTGACAGAGAGATCACAAGCAGGCAGAGAGGCAGGCAGAGAGAGAGGAGGAAGCAGGCTCCCTGCCGAGCAGAGAGCCTGATGGAGGCCTCGATCCCAGGACCCTGAGATCATGACCTGAGTGCAAGGCAGAGGCTTAACTCTCTGAGCCACCCAGGTGGCCCTGAGAGGGACAGTTTTAAAAAAGGAACAAGGAAGCATGAGTCCAGGTGAGCATGATCATCTATAAATGTCCCAAGGCATGATCTTTTTTGCATTCAATAAGCTGCATGTTGTTTAGTGAGACTGAAGTTTAAATTTAGTTGTGGAGTGGGGAAATCAAAGGTGTTGAATTGTTCACTAAAGGACAGTTCCCTCAGATTGTGTCTCAAAGTTGAGAGACTAAAGCCTGAAATACAAATTGGGTCTTAGCATGTACCCTTGAATCCTGGATAAGCTAGAGAGGAACTTTTGACTGACAGGTGTTTGGTTGCTTGTCTCAGTACATTTGATCACAGTTTGCAAAGTAATTGTTTTTTATATACTCAGTTGTAAACACATGCTACCTCCCATTATAAAGGAAGGATAACTCCAAAGAGGAATCAAGAACCTAAAGAGTGGCCTTTGGAAAATTTTTGAAGGTATTAAAATGTAATCAAGGAATTGACAACATTTACCCCACAGGATTTCACAACCCTATGGGCTAGAAGCTGCATTATCCCTTCCAACATTCCTGTTAGTAAACAGGAATGTCTGTAGTTGTTGTACTATACCTGTCCCAATATTATATATGGGGTGGGATGAGGCCAGGTAATTTGTCTCTGTTGTTTTACAGGCCCATCAATAGATAAGCATTCTGCCGCAGTTGGTAAGCTTAACTATATATTCTCTAAGAACTTCATCACACATGAATCTTATTTAGATGATGAGATTTAGTTTTTGAATTGCTGTTATAGTGGATTCAGACATTTGGGGATCTTGGGAAAGGTTGAATGTATTTTGGATGAGGAAGAAAATTGGATCTTTGGGTTCAGAGCATAAATTGTGGTACACAGAGTCTAAACTAGTCACCTAGATCTTGATTTTTTTGGTATTCATGCTTTGTTACCATTTCTCTTTTTCTTTTCTTAAGATTTTATTTATTTATTTGACAGAAACACAGCTAGAGAGGGAACACAAGCAAGAGGAGTGAGAGAGGGAGAAGCAGGCTTCCCACCAAGCAGGGAACCTGATGTGGGGCTCAATCCTAGAAATCCAGGATCGTGAACTGAGCCAAAGGCAGACGCTTAATGACTGAGCCACCAGGTACCCCCCCCTTTTTAAAGATTTTATTTATATATTTGACAGAGAGAAATACAGCTAGAGAGGGAGTTACCATTTCTCTTGAGTTTGGGCAGGGCTCATAGCTTGCTTTTAATCAATAGATATGGCAAAATGGATGATACATCACACCCATGGTTCTATTACATTATATGTCAAAGAAGTTTGAACATCATTTGATTATAGACATTATGTTTGACTCCATTTTACAAGAAGACTTGTTGTCATTCTTCTGCTATTACTGAAGGAGAAATCTGATATGTTGAGACATTTTTATGGAGTGGACCACCTAGTCTAAAACTGCAGGCTACAATTAAGAAACATTAAAACCAATTTTGCAAGAGTTAGGAAAAAAAATAAGATCTTAGTTCTACAGAAAAGGAAGAAATGAATTCTTCCAACAAACTGAGTGAGCTGAGTGTATTTTTTTTTCTAGTCAATATTTTAGATTGTAACATAGCACAGTTAGTACCTTAATTTCAACCAGGAGAAACCCTGAAGTAGAGAAGGAAGTTGAGCTATGCTTGGAATCCTGACACACAAAAACTATGAGTTAATAAGTTTTCATGTATTATTTAATGGGTAAGTTTGCAGTAATTTGAAATGTAGTAAAAAGCTGATGCATTAGGAATAATCGACAGTATTTTCCCAGGTATTAATTTTTCCATTTTCTTTGTTCATTCCTCTATCTCATGTTTCAAACCTAAAGTGGTTGCTGTGTGACAAGAAGAAATAGGTTCATGTAATGTTTGAATAAGTAGTTGTTACAAACTGTCTAGTGTAAGGGCAGCTGAAATTGCATATGTGAGGCAGATGTGGATGTATGTCTTGCTCTAAGCTAGTATGTGCTTGTGATTGCAAGAGGACCAAGATGGTACCCATCTTGTTCAAGTTTTCCCACAGCTTATGACACTGTGGACCTATTTCTTGGAGCCCACTTTGACATTTGAATATTGACTGTCAACCTAATGTCTTTCAAACCAGGAGCCCAAATTACTATCTGGATGGTGGAAGGTCCTCATTTAGTCATTTCCAAGACTCATCCTGCCAAGAGTGGTGATAATTTACTTTCTGGTTGAGAAGGCCTTCCCTCTGGGTTCACTAAGTTTTGCCTGCTCTCTGTGGAATTTGCTCAGGGTTCTTAATTCCTGCCCTCTTTCCCCTGAGACTCTCCTTAATTAAAGCAAGTAGAAAGACCTGTCCCTTTCCCATAAAGACACCAAACCCATTCAGGGGCCTCAGCAACAGGGTCTCTGCCATATAAAAGAATCTGCAGGTCACTTTCACTTGGGCAAAAAAGTAGAAAGGCAAGTCCCCCAGTTTCCTCACTCCCAGAATGAACACTTATCCTGGTGGGACAATAGGTAGGATTCTATTCTCATCACATCTGGACAACCTGGCAGGGCACGGCATCTGCTCACCATGTCCTGTTGGTTCTCAGTATGTCTATAATCAACAAAATATTCCCTGACAATTCTTCTCTAGAATTGTGCAATCCAGATTATAATTCTAGGAGGTACAGAGCAAGACAAGTAAGCATGGAGAAGATGTACTGGGAGGTGAGATGAAAAAAATCATTGGCTTAGATAACATTCTCACAATCCAGCCCAAAGTCCCAGTTCCTACTTTTTGAAGTGAATGCTCAAAATGGAAAAACTGTGTGGAGCATGGGGGAAAAGAGCTGCCATTTCTTATACTCCCCTGCTCATAACATCTCAAGTCATTCTGTTATTGACCTGATAGATGTTCCCAGGCTCTTTCAGTCTTTCTCCTCCAGATTTATTGATGCCCTCAGTGACCATTGCAGCTGGGCTCTCTAGTTAATAGGATATATGAAGTTTTGTTGTGCTGTTTCATCTCTTCTGTAAGATCTGTGTGACAGGTAATTTTGTAAGTATTATCAAAAAACAAAAGAAAGAAACTGAAAACAGAGGGCACCTGGGTGGCTCAGTTGTTAAGCGTCTGCCTTTGGCTTGGGTCATGATACCAGGGTCATGGGATCGAGCCCCTGCTCAGCGGGAAGCCTGCTTCTCCCTCTCCCATTCTCCCTGCTTGTGTTCCCTTTCTCAGTGTCTCTCTCTGTCGAATAAATACATAAATAAATAAAATCTTTAAAAAAAAAGAAACTGGAAAAAAGTGATATTAGCTAAATAAGACTGTACAAAATATAGGCTCAGGGAAGATAGTATAAGAGAACACGAGAGATACATTATAACAGGGTCATCTGGGTGGATCAGTTGTTGAGTATCTGCCTTTGGCTCAGGTCATGATCCTAGAGTCCTGGGATCAAGCCCTGCATCAGGCTCCCTGCTGAGCAGGGAGCCTGCTTCTCCCCCTCTCACTCCCCCTGCTTGTGTTCCCTCTCTAGCTGTGTTTCTCTCTGTCAAATAAATAAAATAAAATAAATAAAATAATAAAATAAAATAAAATAAAATAAAATAAAATAAAAAGAAATACATTATAACAGTACCTCAGGAAAAACAACAAGGAAAATATTTCCACCTATAGGAGCTTTTGAGGTAATAAATTTTTTTTTTTTTAAGATTTTATTTATTTGACAGAGAGAAACACAGCAAGAGAGGGAACACAAGCAGAGGGACTGAGAGAGGGAGAAGCAGGCCTCCTGCCAAGTAGGGACACTGATGCAGGGCCTGATCCCAGCACTCCGGAATCATGACTCAAGCCTAAGGTAGGCCTTACAACTGAACCACCCAAGTGCCTCTCAAGCTAGCCCTTCTTCTTTTTTTTTTTTCTTTTTAAGCTAGCACTTCTTGATACAAAAAGCCTATAAATGAAAAGACCTAAGAAAAGAATATTTGGGTTAACTCTACTCCATTGTTCAAATCACACTCAGAACAGTAAGAATAGCAAATAAATAATTACTATGAAAAATGCAAATGCAAAAGAGTGATAATATTCATAATCTGCTTATGATTTCTGCATATGCAATATTGAATAACCTTAAAAAATCAGAGACTTTGAAAATCATTCATTTTACTGTCTTGTAGAATGTAATATTTTAGAACAAAATTTGTGTTAAAAAAAAGCAATATTTCTGTTAGAGACTATGTCTGACTAGAGAATGGCAGAAATAGTGTGATTTTTCTCTGATAGCCCACGAGAGATACTTGCCCCTGCCTGTTTTGTGTTCCAACTTCTTCATTTCACATTAAGCCTGGGCCATGACCCATTCAACCCTTGGCAAGGGTTTCAGTATGTAAAGTGATCAAGAGTTTGCCAAATGCGCTTCTTAATTGCGCTGGACTAAATGGTTTGTCATGCAAAACAACAACTCAAGGATGCAACCATGATAGGGATTTAAATGTAAAATGAACCTGTAAAGCAAAACTGTGAAAAATATCAACATGCTGAAAACTTAATGTACAAATTCTTTTAAACGGAAAAGAAAAAAAAGAGTTTGCTGAGATATAGCATTTCCCAGAAAACCCTTAAATCATAAGAAAGGATGAGCACCTGGGTGGCTAAGAGGGTTAAAGCCTTTGCCTTCAGCTCAGGTCCCTATCTCAAGTCCTGGGATCCAGCTCTGCATTGGGCTCTGTGCTCGGTGGGGAGTCTGCTTCCCCCTCTCTCTCTGCCTACCTCTCTGACGACCTGTGAACTATCTGTCAATAAATAAATAAAATCATTTTTTTTTAAAAAAGTCATAAGAAAGGAGCCAAAATGAGAACTCCCAGGGATGAGGACAGGAGAGGCCAAAACCAAAGAGTAAGTGTGGGTAATACAGACATGGGCCAGTGCCTCCTTTCAGCCCTATTGGCCCAGGCGGGGCTCTCCGACTGAAGCATCCCATCAATTCCTCTTGAGGATTCCAGGGCCATGAGGACATTGGCGTGAGAGGCATGACA
>PITA01030383.1:0-16592 GCA_004023965.1 Spilogale gracilis | reverse complement strand
CCGCTAACAACCATATTCAAAACTTGATGTATACATCTGTTTAAAACCCAAGGTAACTGCTTTTAAACTTCCAGATATCCTCATTCTCAAACATTTTTCCTTTTGTGAGCAGCCTTTCTGTTTATTTCGATCTGCCCGTCTTACTTTCTTGAATTTGTTTTAGTCATTATCTTTCTAGGAAGATTACATGTCAGGCCACTATATTAAAGAAATCTTTACTGAGTCCATTATCTTGCAAAACTTAAAATGTTGTATGTTGTGTCATTCCTCCTAACTTCCTTCCTCCTTCTCTTCATAAATTTGGCAAAAGACATAGGAGAGAGGATTCAGCTTCCTTCTCCATCAACCAGGCTGGGGGGGGGGCTGGGATATATTAATAATGGCATTAATAATGGAGGAAGCTCCCTTTAATCTATTGTGAGTTTGGGGCGACCAACAGTGTTATGGAGGCTGGTTTGGCTCCTGGTTGTTCGCTTCATGATTCAGACAAGGATTGGCAGTAACGGCCTATCTGTGCCTCCCTGCTGGAGTTTTTGGTAAGTAAGGGGCAGGAATAACACTTTAATGTACGATCTGTAGGCCTAAGGGCTCTGAAGTTGCCTCTGGGGATTAATCTTCATCTTTCCCAGGAAAGAGAGGGAAGGAGGGGCCTCTTTGTAAACTTCTATCCTGCTTCTAGGCAGGTTGGGGGGAGGGGAGGGCAGAGAACTTTTGGGGGAATCTGTTTCTTCTCACTTGCTTTCAGCTCTCAGTAATCCATACGCCAAAGTGGCAGATCTGGGGATGGTATTGTCTGCTCCCCTTCATGCCATCTTTCTGCTCACATCGCTTTGGAAGTCGGAGGGACAGAACTGCTAGGAATAAAAGGAAGATGAAAGCAGGTTTACTGTGGAGGGTAAGTGGGATTTTAGGCACGGGGCAAGACCAGCTTAAAGACAGTGACTCTCAAGGAACTCCGATCATAAGCTTTGAATTCTCTTTACGTAAGATAGAAAAGCCCAGTGCGTAGGCCCGGGCTGCATACACGTTTTAGCTTATGAACAACAATTTCACCTAAGATTCAAGCACGTGATAGTCCATTTGTGATTAATTTCTTCAAAGTGTCATTGAGCTCCAGTCTTGTCCCTGGAACTCAGTAGCTTGTCTGATGTACAAGGATGACAATTTTAGTGTTGCCCAAAACCAGAACGGTGAGAGTATAAGTGTCCCCCGTGCTCTCACCTGTGCCCATAAACTACAAGCGTGACTCATATGGGATGCGGTGGCTTATTACTTCTTCGTCTGCCCTTGACAACTAAGCTCCATCCTTTAGCTGAATATGTTGGCCGTCACAGAGTCAGAGATTGGAGACTGAACTTCACGGCAGGGTGTGAGATGTTGCTTTCTATCTCCTACTGCAAGATAAGTGGTGCTCCGTTCCTAACCTGGTCTTCCCTATCTTCAGCAAGGCCATCGCTTTGGCCAGTTATAGAAATGTGACTCATTTTCCCTTCATCCCAGCCCCTCATCATGGGATGCAATTGCCTAGCAAGAGACTCTCCCCAGCTGGATAACAACTGAGCATAGGCTCTACCTGCCATATAAATTCTTCAAGGCCTCTCCAACATGTTCCAGGGCAAGGACACTGTTGAAAATAGAAAACGAAACAAAGAAGGCCCCGCTGGGATTCGAACCCAGGATCTCCTGTTTACTAGACAGGCGCTTTGACCAGCTAAGCCACAGAGCCCCTTTTTGCATTCATGTTCAGTTATATCATATTTATACCATCTTCTGTGAATTGTACCAAAATGTCAGAAATTTATTTGATTTTGTGACAAAGAGAAGACATGTGTGTTTCTGAGATTTTGCTAAAACAGAAACTTCAACATTTAAAAAATGCATTCTTCAAGGTAAGCCTTTAAAATTTTCAAATTAAAAAAAAAAAAGGGTTGAATTCCCATTTCATGGTGACGATTGCCATCTAGAGGTAATATTGGATATTGCAGCACCTTTTAATTTTGTTTCTGCTTTAATTCATTCATTTTGTCCACAAATGTTGAATCACTGGTGTATGTCAGATATTTTTGTAGATATCAAAGATAGGACAGTGAGCAAAAACAAAACAGAACTTTATTTGCTTGTAGAATCTGCATTCTAGAGGGAGGTCAAGAAAGCAAGTGTAAGCAATCTGCTCTAACCCCTAACCCCACCGCCAAACAGACAGCTCGGGATGGCAGAACTAACCCACTCCCACTGGTCACACGCCCACAGTGCGACCTTCTGAGCCAGTTTATTGCATTTGAACAAGACTATCATGCTCCCTTCCATTTTATCTAATTTGGCTCAAGAAAGGAAGCGGAGATGAGGCCCAAGAGACGCAGAGATTTTCGGCCACCCTGCTTCCAACGAGGCCAGACCACACAATGTCACGCTCCTTCCTCCAGATACAGCGCGGAGCTCCACAGATGCATGGCCCAGCACGGAGTTCCGCAGAAGGAAACTTCAGGCACAGTCTTGTTCTGTTCATTGATCTGCTGGGTTAAAACGGACTTGATGTCTGTCTTCATCAAGACAAAAAAACTGAGTGGAGGATACAGAGAAGCCAGGAGAAAATTGGGGTGAGAGATCACATGGGAGATTGCCTTGGGACAGATCGTCCGTATACCTGGTTTCCCTGGACGTCTCCGGCTTTTCCAGTCTACTCTGTATCTGACCTAGTTGCCCTTTCTTACGACACTTCAAGGCTTATGCATTCCCTTTGTCTGTGGCCATGCCTCTCCTTACATCAGCTCATCTGTTCATTGCACATCATTTCAATACGTATGTTTTGTAAAGTTGACATTGCATGCGCATACATTATAAATTTACACAAATGGTATATTATGTATCTTTACGTCTTTGAAAAACATTATGACTTTAAGATCCATCAAAATTATCTCACATCTACCTCAGTCATGGCTTCCAACTGCTATATAAAATCCCATCGTGGGCACTCACGATGTGTTTCCTCTCTTCTGTCCCAATGGTGGACTTACAGGTTGCCTCCACTATCCCCCAATTCCAAATAACACCGCCTTTTCCTCTACCCTCTTTATGTCCATGCTTGAGAGTTTCACTGGGCTGTAGCAGCAAAATGGCTAGTTAATCCCAATCTATCTCCACCCACACTCCAGCAGTCCACACAGCCTTGTCCACGCTCGACAAGATTCAACTTTCTACTTTGTAATCTAACATGTGTAATGAATTTCATTCATCTTTTTTTTAAAATTTGCATTTAGGCTTTCTAAAGATTCTGAGCATCTGTTTACATGTCTGTTAGCTACAGGCACTGTGTCTTATGACACTGACCCTTTTCTTATAATGAAAATATTCTTATTGAGGTTGGGGTGTCTCTCATGCTGGTGCATAGGAGTTATACTGTGTATTGTAGTCATTGGGCTACTGTGAATTTCAGGTCTTCCGATATCATTTCCCAATGTGTTACCTGTTTGTTGACTTGTCAGTGGGGGAACTTAATGACAGATCCTTGATTTTGTTAAGGATTTCTCTGCCCCTCGCCCCAGGTTTGTACTTTTGAGGTTATGCTAAAAGGGTCTTCCTCTGTTACTCAGTTAAAAATGTTCTCTCTAAAAAACAAAAGATGTGCACATTTTCTTTTCCACATTTGAGATGTTGATTCGTCTAGTACCAGTATCCATCTAGATAAGCATATTCGTCTTTTATATGACAATCTATTAAAACTGCGTGTTGTGGTTATCAAAGCTTTGGTTTGGTAAGGGTCTCCAAGATCTTTGGTCGCTCGTGTGGGCCTTTTCACATTTTCATGCAATTATGTATTTAATAAAATTATGCATTTTTCTTATCAGAATATCTATCTGCAAGGTCAGGGCGAATTCAGTTCTTTCCTAATACCCCATACAAGTCATAACATGGAAAGAATATATTTTAATAAGACCATTGTTTGAATTATATTCTATGCATTTCCCATCAGATAACCTTCCATAGATTGGTTTTTTGTTTATATTCTTGTAAGCCCGGGCCTATGTTTCATGGACCTACAAAGTCAAACCTGGGTTCCCCAAACTATAAACAAGTATTCTGGTTCTTACAAGAAAGATAGGAGAATACAGATTCTAAGTTGTTGGGATAGATGAGTGGGCAAGGAGTTGAACGTAATGTCTGCGTGAGCCCAATCCTTGCCAGTGGCAAATAATTTTATCTTTTAATCTGTCCTTTTCAATATGAACTGGAAACCCCTCTTGGTTCCAGACAACCTATGAATTTCTATTGCACTCAGGCAATTTGGTTGTTTTTCTCTCTCTCTAATCCTGCACCTTACCACCAGAGTTTGGGAAACAAATCCTACAAGGCTGGGTTTAATAGGCATATGATTGGATCTTTCGACCATGGTCTTAGCCCACCATGGATTTGGCATATCTGCCCAAGTTCATCAGTTTCTAAGTCTACGGGAATTTTAGAAGACCTTGGGTGACATGAAAGGGTTATGTGGCTTCCTCAGCCTACTGGTGCTCACCAGTGACTTGACTTTCAAAACCCAGGAGAGCAGGGCCCCGAGTCTGAAGGAGACTGTCAGACCCATACTGTGTCCCAGGAAGGAGGAGACAGAGAGAGATTGTGTAAGGGAGGTAAAATTTCTCTTCTAGCTTTTAGAATTTCTGGCGGGGCCTAAGAATTAAACGGACATAGAACCGCTTAATAGGAGAAAACACACATTTTCATTAAGTAATTTTTACATGGGTGGACGGGCTATCACAGGATAAAGGAAGGCTCAGAGCAGCAGTGAGAGCTCCTCCCAGAGGCTAGGCTGGGCCAGGGGGGGAACCCGGACAAGACAAGGGGCTGAGCGGAGGGCGCTTGACTGTGGACAAGTGGCGAGGAAGGTGAGGGCTAGTTTTCTCCCGGCCTGGACCCCCGTCTCTGGCGATTAGGAGCCTCCCTTCCTCTGGGGGCGGGCAGGGGCTGCTTTCCCGGGGGTGTCCCAGCTCCTGCTTGCAGGAAGAGAAAGGTCAAGCGTGCTCTTTTCCCACCTGCTCTTTTACGAGCGCCTTTAACTCAGAATCACCCGTGTGCCCGAGGCGCGTATTTGGGACGGCATGCTCCGAACCCCCGTAGCTGGAAACATGTATTTGTGTTCCATCCTGGTGCATAAACATCCTGAGCCGAACCCCAGCTCGGCCGGCGGCAGGGAAGCGGAGGCCAGGGCGCGGCTGCTCAGCTCGCAGGGTCCTCGGCCTTGGGAGGCCTCGCCCGCCGCCTGCCCGGGCCCCCGTGTTCTGACCCGCCGCGGCTGCGGGGCGCCCCACACACCGGGTGTCGGAAGGAAGGGCCGAGTACCCGGCAGCCAGGGGGCGCTCGGAGGCGGCCGGCTGGAGAGCGCGGCTTCACGGGAGCTTTCCGCGCGGTCGCCCAGCTCGAGGCCGTTTCCAGCGGGCGCGCGGGCGGGACGCGCCGGGGGTGCAGGTAAACCGTCGCCCGCCCTTCAGTCGGACAGTCAGGGACGGGGGGGGGGGGGGGGGTCCACGTGTTTGTCCCGAAACTTTTGTATCCGGGGCCAGGGAGGCGCTCAGCAGCTCGCGGTTCCATAGTGTAGTGGTTATCACGTCTGCTTTACACGCAGAAGGTCCTGGGTTCGATCCCCAGTGGAACCAGTGACGCCGGCTCTTTCTTTTCTGCTAACGGCGAGTGGGGTTGGCTTTTATTTTCCGTGCTCCCTCCCTCCCTTTTCTCTCTCTCTTTCTCTTTCTTCACGGCTTCCTGGGACTGCAGATAGAAACACAGACTTGCGGATTGTTGGGGAGATGCACCTTCCCGCGCCGCTCAGCAGCAGGAGGGGCGGAGCATCCGGTCCTGGCAGAAGAGTCTTGCTCCTGCCGCGTCCAGCCACCCTGAGGGTCAGAAGGAAGCCAGCGTGCTCGAGGCGCAGATCTGCTCACGGGAGGGACAGCGAGGCCTCGCCTGCAGGAATTCCTACGACTGTCTCCCCCGGGCGAGGGGCGGGGAAGGGGTGCGGTCCGGCAGGTGCAGCCTGGGCCTGGGGTCAGGACACAGCACCGGCACCAGGGCTGGGGACGCTGCATGCCGGGGGACAGCGGTTCTGCGCTGGAAAGAGGCATCGGCAAAGACCTCGACCCAGACTCTGAGCCTTCCCAGCCCTCTTCAATGCCACACCCCCTCCCAGGGCCCCCGTGCCATCAGAGGGTCCGGGCTGCCAGTTACCTTTCCAGTATCCCGCTCTCAGCTAGGAATAGAAAAGTCAGAATTGTCACAGCCTTGAAGACTATATTACAGAAAGGTACTAAAAACACAGAAACAAAAAGCAACTTGAGGTATAAGGACCATGCGGATGGAACAATGCTGAGAATAGACTGATGTCCGCAGGAGGGACACAGCATTGAATACGGAAACAACAGGTATATCTCCCTACCCAAGGAAAGACGCTTCTGTAAAACAAAAATACATTATCAGAAATGAAAAATTTAACAAGTAGATCAGAAAGTGTGTGATATTCTCGAATATCAAGCAAAAACATAGTGCTGAAGGAGAGAAAAAAATTATAGTGGAGGAAAAGGCGAAGATATGTAATAATAGCTAAATAATATAACTTCTAAAAATAAATAAGAGGGAAAATGCAAGGAAGATAAATCTCAAAAAATCAGGTACATACCAAAATCCTAAAAACAAAAAAATTCCAGGCAGTCAGGGATCACTGAATATTCAATCAAGTGGAGAAAAATAATCTGATCTTTGACTACTGAGGAAACAGGAAAGAGCATAAAATCTTCCAGAGAGGGGAGAGAAACACAAGCCACAAAAAGGACCAGTTAACAGAACGGCTGTCTTGTCGAGGTTGATGCCGACAGCTGGAAGACAACGAAGCGATGGTTTCCAATCTTAGGCTGAAATCTGCCCAGGGTTCTCCATGAGACTCGATTATCCGTCAAGTAGGAATATAGAAGACAGACATTTTCAAATGCCCATTGCCTGGTACGGTTTACCTGTAGTACTCCCTTCCCCAGGATTTCTGTAAATAATGAAACATCAGTTGAGAAGTAGGGAGACTGGAGACACAGAAAGTATGACACACAAATGCAGCAAGAGACGAGCGAGGGAGAGCCACGGTGAAACAGGGACCTTCTGTGTCCACAGTGCCGAGGGACCCAGACTGTGAGAGCTCGGAAGGTTTGGGGAAGACAAATTCAAGGAGATGAAAAGTGGAGAGCAACTCAGATGTGGGTAGACAGGCTCAAAAGAGATTTCAATAACTGGGGGATGAATTTGGGGCTCAAATAATAAGATCTATCGAAAACTGCAACTAAAAACATTACTCCAGGTGGGAGGATCATTCATAGTCTGTTTGGATGATTTAAAATTAGAAAGGAATAGATAAGGAAAGAAAAGGAAAATATAAGGAACTGTTAGTTGCAGATGATATATCTATAGAGAAAACAGAACTGGTAAGTGTTTAAGATCAATAAATGAGTTTAGCACGTTGGCTAGATACTGTTCATAATTTTAATTGTGAAGACTACAGAAAATGAGGCTTGAAAAATTATGCCTAAGGATTAATGTGACAAATCATGTATAACATTTACACAGGAAGAGTCACACAATGTTATGGGAAGGTCAAAAACTGCTCAAGTAAATATAGAGGTGCACCGTATTAACGAGAGAAAGAGCCTCAAAAATAATTAAGATTATAATATATATTAAGTGAGGGTTCTATGAGAATTCCAACAGATTCAAATACTGGGAAGGACTAGAGAACTTTGGCAAGCTAAATCATTTTTAAAAAGAAGAAAAAGGTCATAGAACTGTTTTCTCTTGTAAATATTACAGGGACTGCAAAGGATAACAGTGAATGGATAATGGTATTTTTGCAGAGGTTTATAAATAAACCAGTGGAACAGAATGGATGGCACGATATGGACCAAAGCAGATAATGGAAGCATCCCATCTGCCCGAGGTGGCAGCACAGGGCAAAGGGCAAGGCTAGCTATCAACTTTAAGTATGCACACTCAATCATCCATATTTGGGAACAAAATCTTTAAAAATATACATTAAAATGAATTATAGGTAGATCAGAGGCTGAAAGGTGAAAAGCAAGGATTCCGGATATTTTGGCGAAAGCAGTGGAGGACGACTGCTAAAAATTCCCAGCCTGGGGTCTACCAAGAGCCACGAGGTAGAAACCACGTCAGTCACCTCCTCTGTCTCTTCTTGAGACTGCTCTGCCCACCTGCTCCTTCCCCAGTGTCTGCCCGTAGGGGTCCGTCCTGCTGGGGCCTCACGCTTGGAGGGAAGACTTCTTAGTCTTAGGCTGGAGGACACAGAGCAGTAAGAATGCCCCTGGAGGGCCCTGGCAGTTAAGGTCCAAGTTTTATTCCTTAACCAAGCGGAGGGCTGCTCGATTCCTGCTGCTTGCCACCTGGCTGCCCCCAGGCCAGCACGCATACACACTTTGTAAGCTTTCTCAACTGAGGTTCTTTGTGAGGTCCTGGAGGAAAAGCCCCTCATTTCTCCTGTTGAAAAGCTTTCCAACCACAAGCAGCCATGCTGGCGCAGAAGGGCCACAAGCGGGGTCTGAATACAGACAGATCGCTGCACGCTGGGGAGAAATGAGTCCTCCCAGCCCCTGCCGTGGCCTGCTCCCTCTGGATTTCTGCTCATATTAAAAGAACATTTCTTGGATGTAAATCTGTCCTTTTCCTGATTCCCTGATTTGTGGCCATTCTTCCTATGACCTGCCTTTCTCCAAGATCTCTCTCTGTGCCTTCCCCATATTGATAGCCTATTAGAGCAAACATTGTCCATGATCCGCATTATAAATAGACTAGTGGAAATCCTAACATAAGCCTTAACCCTGAGGACGGAGAAAACTCTGCCATCTTTGGTGGGAGCTGGCACATCACCATCAAAGTAGCCCAAGACGGCAGCCATTTAAAAAAGACGCTGACCTTTGCACCTGTGTTTACACCACCACCATGGCACTTCCAACACAGAAGCAGCAATACGATTTATTTTCTTTAACAATAACAAACAACAGCTTATTTGATCATGTTTTCGGCTTGTACCTCTGTGAGCATATGAGGCCCTTAGGTCTTCAGAGCATTGTAAAAAGTGGTAATTCTCATCAACACCCACCTGAGAAATGAGGAGGACGAGGCGCAGAGAAATGTAGAAATCAGATCACGAATTGCACAGAGGAGGGCAGCTTTGTCTTGGCAGAGGCCATTAGTAGCTTGTGTAGGTTGCTCAGTCCTCATGCATTCATAGAAGGATAGCAGGGAAATGCAAAGATTTTGTCAGGTAACCCCCTGCTCCAGGTCTGCGAGACTTGTTCAAAGCCACAGAGTGCGCATCACATACACACACGGGCTTGGCGCCAAGGGTCATTTGGTACATGCCAAGCAAGTTCTCTACCATCTGAGCAAACGCAGAGTACTGGGCCTCACCTCCTCACTCACCTGGCACTATAGCTTAATTCAGCGACAGATTTAGGATCCTAACCCTCTTAGGAAGAGGTTGCCTCTGGGCTGTAGTCTCTGACTTCCTACTCCTCAGGCAGGTAAGAACAGAAGGAAATGTGTTCTAGAGAACTCCAAGATTCAGGGGGTTGTCTCTGTTCTAAATCAGACTTTCCCCACTCACTGGTGGCAAAATGACTGACAGGAACCGGCCCTTCTGGGTCAGTTCATCTGTGGCTCCTGGCCCCGCCGGTGGAAAACCCAGGGGGAAATAACCCACAGGAAAGAGCATAGGTGATACGGGGGACCCCAGACGACACTGTGAGTGGAGTGAAACCACTGGGGCCATCAGAGGGATGACATCCAAAGTGTAAGACACTTCAGTCCAGGGACAATGTCTCTGAAAGTTTCCTGGGGTGAGTTTCAGAATCTGTGTCAGACCCCTGGGGAAGGGGTCTAGTTCAACCTTAAGAAGGGAAGGCTTTTGGAAATCGATCATGCTGAAATTTCCTTATAAATGGCTACAAATATAAGAAAGGAGTCAGAAGACAGTATTTGTGCAGCCTTCAAAATCTGCAAGGCCCAGGGGAGAGGAGAGGGCCCTTGTGTGTTGTCAGAGCTCTGTGCCAGGGAGAAGCAGGCTTCTGGAGGTCCAGGGCAGTCTGCCTGTCTCCCTCCAGCCCCCTCCCACCGCTGCTGGGCCCTCCCCCACACCCACCGCAGCGGGCCCACCGCCCCTTTCTATAAGGCTCTGAAGGCTGAAGAGGCGAGATATGCTTCTGAGCCAAAGGCCCCCCCACTCCCAGTTCTTCCCATTTTCTCCAGAGGTTCACAGTTTCTCCTCCCTGGCCCCACCACCACCGTGGCACCGGGGAAGCAGGATCAGGCCTTCCTGTGCTGGGTAGGAAAGATCGCCACAAGTCAACCCGATGTGCATTCCCTCGCGGGTAAAAGGAAAGGATTCCCACGTTTGTTTTTATTCCCTGTTTCTTCTTGGGACTTCCAGACAGTGGCCACAGGGTGGTGGGAATGGTTGGAGTAAGAAGCCTCCAAACAGAGAGACGCACGCCAGAGGCCGGGCCGGGAGTGAAGGGCGACCCGGGTTCAGGAGACGCGGGCTGGGAAATCCAGGCCCCAGAGCCCTGCAGTGACTCAGATTGGATCGAGGTTGCTGAGGCCCAAGGCAGAGTACTAACCACTATCTGATCACCGCGCCCCCGGGAGCCGGAGCACGCGCGCCTCATCCTGCGGCCTCTCTGGGAACCGGCCCGGGGGGCCGCCGCGTCCTCCTCTTCTGCCCAGGATCGCTGCTGCGAACAAACCCAAGGGGAGAAGAAGTGAGTTTGCCCGCATGCATCTGACCACCCCTCCACCCCCCGCACCCCCTGCCGCCTGGGCCCGCGTTTCCAAAGGCCCCTCCGGGCTGCCCCGACGACCTGCCCACTCTTGCCACGGTTAGATTTGCCGGCTTCAGTCCCTCAAGCAAGCTGCTCCTGACCTCCCTCTCGATGCAACGCATTCCTGCCGGCCTAGGTGAAATTATATTTTCTCTGTTCCCTGATCCCTTTTCTACTTCTTCGACGTGCGTTGTTATGACATATGACATTCTGACATATTATTTCCGCAATTATTTTAATTAGTGTCAGTCTGCTTTCCCCTCCCTACCCCACTGGGCTCTAAGAAGAAATGACTGTTCTATGCCCTAGTTCTGCTCCGGGCTCCACCTTCAGCAGGCTCTGCGTGAATCGCTTGGCTGCAGAATGAATGATGGGCCAAGATGCAATTCCATGCTTTATGAAGGTGACCTCTCCCAGCAGCTGGTGGCCAAGCGCTGAAGCCTGGTTTTATCATGTGTGGACAACAGGTGCCTGGTTAGGGCCGCTGCTGGGAAAAGATCCGTAGAAGATGCAAGCAAAGGAGTTCAGAAGTACCTCGTCAGCTGTCCGGATACAGCTTCTCAACGGAGTCAAATGCTGTACTGATTCACGCCTCCATCCCCAAGTCCCCAAGCCTGGGTTTCCTTCTCTACCTCCTCTCACTTCCTTGGGGATTAGATCTGTGTGTACTCACACTCTGGGGTTTCAGCCATGGCCTCTATCCCCAACTCCCAACGTGATATTCAGCCTCTTGGCTGGTACCTCTCTCCTGGGTGTCTCAGAGATGTTTCACCTTTAATGTCTGGAGCCGAATTCTAGATCTTTTCTGCAAACTTATACTTTCTCGTTCTCTCCAATTGGCGCAAATGTCGGATGGTAGTAAGAGACAGCGAGTAGATCACTGCACTTTTGATCAGATACTGAAACCCAGTACCGCCGCACCCTCCTCCCTGACTCATTGGGGGGAAGAGAGGCAGCTCACTGTGACTTCTAGTTGCTTCTGCTAACAGTGGTGGGGTAGTTCTTGAGGGTGGAGTTGGGGGAAATGACCACTGTAGCACAGCACTCCTTCCCCCAGGGGACCCAACAACTCTGATATCATCTCTTTACATAAACTGATCTACTGAAAGGACATTTTGGAGACTGACTAGTAGGTTCAGGGAGCCTCCTGATTGATTCAGCAGTAGTACGTGGTGACAGGCCGATCGACAGGTCAATCCCTGACAATGCTTTCCACTCTGGTCTGATAATTTTATTAATTTGTAAACTTTTCAAGCAAAGTAGGAGATGCAATGATTTCTGCAAAAAAATATCAATGAGTTTAGCAATTCTACCATGAATAGAAGGTTAGCTTTTACAGGCCCAACAATATTCATTTGCACAAACAATTTTACCCTCGGAGTTCTTTTGGTATTTTCCTTTATATTATTCCAGGGAAGACTTGAGATCTTAAATTCATACACTCCCAGCCAGCTGTGGATCTAGTTATCTGTCAGGCCTTCCTATAAATAATCAAAACTCCTATCAGGTGCTTAGAATAGCACACCTGGGATTGAGATTCCCTGGTAAGTGAAGCCATGTCAACAAAGTTAGCCAGGAATAAAGTCATATTCTTTTGTCCTTACTCAAGCATCCTCATTATCCATGACCACACGCATGTCTGAGATTTTACCATTAGTCATTATCTGGATCATGCAGTTACTCTGGGGTATATTTGACTTGATATTCGACATTAGATCTGACAACTCCATCTAGTAATAGCTATGAAGATGAGGGGGAAAGTATGTATCGATTATGATCCCCAATTTCTGGAATCTGCTACTGTAAACATTATTTGAATAATTAAATCTAGTTTTATTCTTTCTCATTTGGTTTTTGTTAATGCAAAACTCCTGCTAAAATCTTCCAACATCTTCTTCTGAACATTCTCACCCAAGTTTTGCACACTTTAGACCAAAGTATATAAGACCAGTAATTAAGAGAAGGCAGTTATGTGTGGGTTGTGTGTTGGGGTAGATAATATTCCAATTTACAGGTTTATCTCTTACAAATAGAGAATCTGATTGAAGAAATAAGACTGCACTTTCTTGTCTTCCTCAGTTGGAGAGGGTATGACAAATACCATAGGCTGGGTGGCTTAAATAACGTACGTTAGAGCGGATAGTCAGGGAGGCTCTAAGGGGATGCCCGGAGGCCAGCAAGGAAGAGGCTACGCCAGCTGTGGGGAAGGTCAGAGACCTGTTCTGGCAGCAGCCACAAGAAGCCGGAGCCCACCAGACAGGCCCAAGATGGCAGCACCGCGACTAGAAACCTCTGAGTGAGTGAGGAGGAAAAAGCTCGAAACCTGCTTCTGGCCCCAAGTAATGACTCTTCTGCCCCCTTGTTAACAACTGTCAAAAAAACCCATAAAAAAACAAAAACAAAAACCAGAAACCCAATCCCTGGGGCACACAGCTCCCTCTTTCCCTCTTGAGCTGCCTGCTCTCATATCTTGAGAGTGTTACTTTTTTGCTTTAATAAATTTTCCTACTTCTGTCACATGTCCCCTGTGTATATGTCTGTCCTTGAATTCCTTTTCAGGACAAGACCAAGAGAACCTTCGTGGACTCCTAGGGGTCTGGCTGGGTGCAGGTCCCAGGGCCCAGGATCTCCCCAGTTCGCCCGGCAGTACTGGAATCTAGGGTACAAGATCAGGTGCCGGCGGATTCAGTCTCTGCTCAGGACCTGTTTCTCCCTCTGTGCTCATGCAATCTGTGGGCCGTCGGGGGCAGACAGGTGCTCTGGCCTCTTCACCTGCTATAGGAGCGCTAATCTCAAATCTCATCATGGGGATTCTACCCTTAAAACCTCTCTTTAAAGGCTCACTCTCCTCTTCTTTGGGCCTCAACTATTCATTGCGAAGTTTTCACCTAATGGTGGATTTCCTGAATCTGGAGAAAGGAGAACAGGCCACAGAAGAGCCTCTCGTAGCCCTTATAATTGTTTTTATGTTACCTTCCTTTTACAAGGATGGAAGCATCTAAGACTCTTGCAGGAGTATATAAAGTCACTAAAGATTTTCAGAAAGGCCATAGATTTTCTCATTTCTCTAAAAAGAAAGCACTTCCCTTTTGAATTCTCCATGAAGGTAGTTAATATATATGCTAGCAAGGTAGTTAATATATATGCATCATTGACATAATGTTGATATTTATATTTAGGTTAATGTATGTCAGAGACATAAAAATGTGGTGCCCAGAGGCACCCCAGCCAAAGGCTTGCTGCCCAGCTATAGAGTGAGTGCGGTCGGAAGCGGGGCAGCTGCTGAGCCGTCTCAGGCTTGTCCAGGGCGGCCCACAGTCCGGACAGAGCAAAGTGGGGCTATAGACAGTGGTCCAGGGGAATTTTCACCCAGCATCGCTGGCCGGAAACCCAGGCGTCAGAGTTCCCACGTTTATCTGCCTGTAGCACAGTCTGACATCCTCCTCTGCCCATCCTCGTTCCTCTTCCTCCGTTCACAGCTGTTGCTGTCTAATCTCATGCCCCACAGTCCATCTCAGCACCTGCTCCCAAAGAACCTGACCTTCATGGCTATGTCACTGTAATCCTTTTCCTGGGTTTCCTGCATTTTAGTCTTGTTTTATTCAATAGGGCTTCTGCACACCAAGACTAGAGGTAGTGCAGGGGCCCAGGCAGGCTGCCCCAAAGTGTACCACCATGGCAGAGTAACTATTTTGAGTGGAAGCTACTCCGGAAACAGCAGGTGCAAGGACCTCACACCCTCCTCTGTCCCCCTGAAAGCAGGAAACAAATCTCCCCTATTCAAGGCTCCCTCCTGGTGCTAAGAAGTAAAAGACATCCTTACCACCAGAGGTAGGAAATTTAGAGCCAAGAAGGCTGTAGAAACAAGCTTTGCTACTTCTTTGCTAATCTACTTCAGCCCAACTTTTATTACTTAGAATTCCCAACTAATTCCAGCTCCCAAACATCTGTTTTCCTTATCACATCCTCACAATTTTTTTTTTTTTTGTCTCTTTGTCTAAAATGTATAAAAGCTGCCTCCTTTGATCATTCTTTCAGGTCTTAATTTCATTACTGGGCCTCCGCATGCACATAATAAAATCTTTTTTCTCCTGTTAATCTGTTTCATGTCAATTTAATTCTTAGTCCTGCTAGAAGAAACTTGGATAGAGGAAATTTTTTCCTTCCATTCAGCAGCAAACAAATCTGTGTATTGAATTATAAACTGTGTGCTAAATCTTTGTTTGTGAACCACATGGTAAAGTTTATATTACTTTTATAGTCTTTTTTTTAAAATTGGGAGTCCATAGGTTTTTAAAAAAATTTTTTTAGAATTTATTTGACAGAGAGAGAGCGAGAGAGATATCACAAGTAGGCAGAGAGGCAGGGCAGGCAGAGAGAGAGGAGGAAGCAGGCTCCCTGCTCAGCAGGGAGGATGCTGGCCTGGATCCCAGGACCCTGAGATCATGACCTAAGCTGAAGGGAGAGGCTTAACCCACTGAGCCACCCAGGAGTCCACAGGTTTTTCACATCTAGCTGATTTGTATTATCAAATTTATTAACTCAGGGAGCGGGAGAGTTATTGTTTCTGATTACTCATACACATTAATTTACACACCGTACAAAGTCTTATATCTGCTCCCCACCGCCTGCTTTTCCAGTATAGCCTTAAGGGCCTTCTGGCTATTCTCAGCAAAGGGCACATGTGTTGTCTTAAGGCCTTTGCATTTTCCTTTCCCTCTATTTGGAATTATCCTCCCGGAATATCTACCTGCTTTATCTCTTCTTTTGATTTACGTAGTTCTCTAATCAGGTAATATCCTCAAATAAATTATCTCGTTACCTTTATCTAAAGTAGGAGTCCCCAGTTATGCTCTATAGCTTTTCTTCTAGGATACTTATCACCTTACCTGTTGTGTTTATGTCGCCCTGCTCTAGGATTCTAGATTGCATCCATTGTTGTGTCTTGAGCCACTCTATGAATAAATTAAGCAAATACATGTGTTCCAAATAGTACCAAGGATTTACTAATATGGGATCCAGTATGTTCTATCTTTAATCAGCAAATCAGACTAACTCTAGAATGAAATCCTAAAGAAAATGGCAATGACCGAGATTTCCATCATCTGGTGAAAATACATTTAGGTAGACCACCTAAGATGGCCTGTCCTTCCCAGGTCTTCTAGAATACTCAAATCACTAAATTTGTCCTGGGACAGTAGTCAATTGTTTTTGGCCACTCAAAACCAGTTAACGGTTAGGACCGTCACTAAAACGGGCTCAGGAATCTGCCCATCTGGTCCCATCAGGAACTTTGGAACAAGCCCCCATGACCCTCTTCGTCTCAGCCATGATGATCTCCCAAGTTGGCCCTTCTGGAGGTGAGACTAGGTCTAAGATTACCAGTCGAGTTGCTTCTCCTGACACTTGACATTAATCCCCCCAAAACGGAAATACGGATTACGTGTAACCAGCTTTTCCTTTGAAGTGATAGGTGGCTCTGAAAAGAGCCTTTGTTTTGCAGTATCTCTAACCTTGTTTCTTACTTGGCTTTGTGGTGGCTCTCGGTCTTCTTGGGCAGCAGCACGGCCTGGATGTTGGGCAGGACGCCGCCCTGCGCGATGGTGACGCGGCCCAGCAGCTTGTTGAGCTCCTCGTCGTTGCGGATGGCCAGCTGCAGGTGGCGCGGGATGATGCGCGTCTTCTTGTTGTCGCGGGCCGCGTTGCCCGCCAGCTCCAGGATCTCGGCCG